>CAODLS010086003.1:0-10233 GCA_948243855.1 Flueggea neowawraea | reverse complement strand
AAAAAAAAAGAGTGCGTTTAAGTTTCTATATCAGATATTTTGTTTTAGCACAATTTCTATATGAGATTTAATGTTAGATTTTCAAGCCTTATCATTTCCATGAAATTTATAGATGTCACTTCTACTTGAAGACACCAAAATTAATTTAGATGAGGAACCGTGTGTTTTATAATAGGAAAATATCCTCACACACAGTGCTCTTAGTGGAAGCCACTAATTAATGCCCCATCGATTCTTCTTATCGCACCCAACTCTATCAAAAAGACATATTATCTGTCACAAAATTCACAATCCCACTAAATGTCAAACCCCACAAGCAGCGTCTGAACTGCATATACTTTCCCACAACAAAGCCACCTTCAAAACTCACGCGTTGTAATTCAGTTGATAATAAAAATTAAATTTGCGAGATAATTTCGAGTATTTAGAATATATGCATGAGATAATTTTGATAAAATAGGTTATATAGTAAAAAAGTAAAGAAAGTAACACATTTTTTTTAACGAGATGATTTTATACTGAATAGTTAAAAAATAGAGAAAATTATTCATTTTTTTAGATGTAAATTGATTTATACAACAACAATAGACACCAAATAAATACGCTTTCCATCTTATAATGATAAGTCATATTTTTTTAATCTGTCTTAAGTTATAGACTAATTTTTTTAATATTAATAATTATATTAATTATACAATATTGTTTTTACTTCAATGTATAATTAATTATATTATTAATTATTCGTTGGATTGTTATAAAGATATTTTTAAATTTTTTTACTAAAATTAATAATTCTACCTAATTTTTTTTTTAATTTTTATAAAAAAATATTATAACTTATTTTCGTGAAATTCCTACTGAAAAATATGAAAAAGGTGAGAAGTCTTGAGCGTGACTAAATTCGAAGAGAATTAGTCCCGATCATTAATATGAGGGATACATATAATTTGAAAAAAAGACAAAAAAAATAATTGCCCCAAATGAGATCACTATTAAAATGCGTTCACGGGTTGTCAAATAATATCTCTCATTTCAGAAAGCTCTCTCCACAACTCAAAGAAGCAACACATAATGGTCGCGAAAAGACCAGACCTCTCTGTCACCATTTTCCTCTTACTGGTACTACTCCATGGCCAAACTGAAGCAATTAGTCCCATCAAAACCATTGTTGTGCTCGTCATGGAAAACCGTTCTTTTGACCACATGATTGGTTGGATGAAGAAACTGAACCCAGAAATCAACGGCGTTGATGGAACCGAGTCGAACCCATTGAACACAGTCGACCCTGGTTCACCCAAAATGACCTTCAAGAACCAAGCTCAGTATGTTGATCCTGACCCTGGTCACTCTTTCCAAGCCATAAGGGAACAAATATTTGGGTCTAATGACACTTCCAAGGACCCTCCTCCCATGAATGGCTTTGCTCAACAAGCTTTCTCCATGGACCCATCTACCAATATGTCTAAAGATGTCATGAATGGGTTTGATCCTGATATGGTTGCTGTTTACAAAACTTTGGTGTCTGAATTTGCAGTCTTTGACAGGTTTGGTTTGATCTGTTTCTATTTACATCTGCACATTATGGCCATCTTTAAAATAAAATCTTATTTTCTCATGAAACTTCCTCGAATTTCTTTTCATCATTTTATGGAAAAATTGGTGTCCACTTGTCGTAATTGTGTTAAATAGTCTATTCGTGACAAAAATTATCACTTAATTTTAAATTAATGCAGTAAATTTCACTAAATTGCAACTTTTAATAGTGTTTTGAATTAATTTTTTATTGGAAAATTAATTATTTTGACTAATAATCAGTAGATTAAAATTTCACAAGAATTTAATCAGTGGGCAGTTGCATCTGTTTCCAACTTTCCACTATCTGTTCATAAGAATTTAATTATGTTTTTCCAAATGTCAAAACAAGAAAAAAAAAACCGAACTGGTTAATGTGTTGAATTTGAACAGGTGGTTCGCTTCGGTTCCATCATCGACCCAACCAAACCGGTTATTCGTCCACTCGGGGACATCGGCGGGGGCAACCAGCAACATTCCGGCACTGCTGGCAAAGGGATATCCACAGAGAACTATCTTCGAGAACCTCGACGATGCCGGAATATCATGGGGAATATACTACCAGAACATTCCGGCGACGTTGTTCTATAGGAACTTAAGGAAACTCAAATACGTGACCAAATTTCACCCGTACGATGTGAGCTTTAAAAGGGACGCACAGAAGGGGAAATTGCCGGGGTACGTGGTGATAGAACAGAGGTATACTGATTCCAAGAAAGAGCCTGCCAATGATGATCATCCTTCTCATGATGTTTACCAAGGTCAATTGTTTGTCAAAGAGGTCCGTTTTCCTTTACCTTCTAGTTCTTTCTTTCTTTTTTTCTCTTCACATCTCGTTTTCTTTCTTTTTGGATTTTTAAGATGTAGATAAATAAAACCTCAAGACTACCCACTTATTAAAAGAAAAATCTCATTTTACTCAGTTGTAAATTAAATTCTTAAAATATAAATTTGTAATTTATTAGTATCCAAGTTAGCTCTAGTGTCAAATAAATGAAAATGAGTTAAAAATGACTAAATAAAAGTAAATAAATTGAGTTATACGTAGTATTATTGGGATGTTTATTTTTAACATTTAAGAATAATTATAATTAGACACATTATTTCAAATTAATTGTTGTTTAAAGTTTCGATATATATATTAAGGTCAATTTTTTTATGAGTATAGTAAGGTCAAATTTTTGCTTCTACCATTTATTCTTATATTTTTTCCTTATTACTTTATATAACAAATGTTTTTTCTAGAATTTGGGTGCCTACATTATAGCACGTAGGCCGCTAAACGAATGTTAATTAGTAAACTAACAACTTTTTAATATTTTATCTTATGACTTTGTAAATTCCAAAGTCACACATACGAACCTTTATTGGTTTAATATTTATCAAAAGATGTATTTATGGAAGAATGTAATTGAAATAAATCTAAAATGATAATTATTTGGAAATATTTTTGCAGCAAAGAGAATTATTTGAAGATGGAATTGGTATAAAATATTAGTTTGATTTTGCAGGTATACGAGAGTCTGAGGGGCAGCCCGCAGTGGAACGAGACACTGTTGGTGATAACATATGATGAGCACGGTGGGTTTTACGATCACGTGCCCACGCCTGTACATGGAGTGCCGAGCCCCGACGGCATCGTTGGTCCCGAACCTTTTTTCTTTAAGTTTGATCGCCTTGGCGTCAGAGTTCCTACCATTGCGGTCTCACCTTGGATCGATAAAGCCACCGGTATGCAACCACTCCATCCTTCACTTTCATCCATATAATTTTTTATCCTTTCTTTCCCAAGTTAAACGCAACTAGGTTGTGCCAACGTGGGTTGGCACAAGTGGTTACGGACCCGGCGACCACCTTTGCTTTTAAACAAAAAATATGATTCCGCTCATGTACCATATAAATCAGAAAATGGTAGCGGAGTGTCTTCCCTTCTCCATCGATATCTTACACACAAAAAAAAAATACTGACTTGTGTTGCTTTTCCTCATTACTGAAGTATCTAACCAGTATAAAACAGAGGATAAAAGCAAGTTGTAGTGTGTTCAGTTATTGTTTTTTTAAACTAAAAATTATTTATTCAAAGAAATTTGTTTTAAACAATAGAAAAAAATGTCAAATTAAATTTCTATTGCTTCAGATTCATACTGTTCATAAAAATATATTCAGAATGTTTTTCAGTTTTTTTTTTTTATTTTCATAATGCTAAAAATATGCCAATAATTTAATTAGTAAGGTTCCTATTTTAATGTTAAAAAATTAACTAAATGAAAAATACTCAGCATAAGTTTATTTTTTATGAAAAAAGAGAAAAATTGAAAATATTTTTTCTTACAACTGAATGCACATTTAAATGTTTATTATAATAAAGTGATCACTATTGATATCAATTTGCAATATATTTAAAATCATCCAATTTAACAATTAACTAGTTAAAATAGTACTTTAATCACTTTGTTTCCAATTCCAATCCTGAAAAAAAAAATTAAGAACTGATTTAAATTTTAAACTGTAAGAGGATGTACAATAATATTACTTAACATATTCTTCAAAATATAATATTTTATTTTGTTATTCATCTCGAATTTTAAATCTAATTTTATTTTCACTTATAATTCAACTTGTTTTTTTAAATATTTTATTAATAAATTAACTAACAATTTTTTTGAAGTTATAATTTTTCATTAAATTTAAAAAATTATTATTTACTTTTTAATACTATTTATCTAATTCATTAATAAAATATTTATTTTTTAATATATTCTCTCTTTAATGTATAAATTTGAAAAAAAATATAAATAAAAATAAAATAATATATTTGGTACTTCAAAGATAGAAAGTCTATTGCATATGTTCTAATATGCTAAAAAAGATAATATTGTGTACAATGATTAGTTTGCCCGGCACGCAAAGCAAAAGATTTATAACAATAGAAAATGGTTCTTTTCATGTGAATGTTACGCCACATATGTGTGCAAACCACAATTATTTGACAATTAAGTGAAATGCAAAGCGACAACCATGTCAAAGTTATTGCCCATCGTTGACACTTTAATTTCTAATTTTATGTGTTTCAAAGTATTAAATCGAAACTCTTTTTGACATTTATAGGCTTGTTTAATCATCAAGTTTCCTTTGATGGATAGCTAAATTATCTACGAGCATGAAGTACTGAAAGTAACTCTAATATTTATATTTTTTGTTCACATCTTAATTGAAAGAAGAATAGAGTTATACTAAATATGAGTTTTTAACTTAAATCTTCATGATTTATTCCTTTTAGACATAATAATGACATTTGGGCCTAAATAAGAAACTTGCACAATATGTCTAATCCTCAACATTAGGTCTAAAAGGAATGGATAGAGGGGATTAATTATAAGTTAAGAAAGCATATTCAAGTATAAGTTGATTATTATTTTCTTCTCAATTTTTAACTTATATCAAATCTTCATCATTCATTTCCTTAGATTTAATGGCTCACAACTGTTATGTATATGAGACCAACAATTATTATCATATAACAATTATTAGATCTAAGAGTATAGATGATGAAGATTTGATGTAAATTAAAAAAATTTACACTTATTGAGAGAGAGAGGGAGGGAGAACTAAATCTTATTGTTAATTCTCATCATTTATTTTATTTGAATTTAATGGTGGGAACTAAATCTTAAAAAAACATTACACCAACTATTGAATTTTAAAAAAATAGATGGCGAGAATTATGAGTAAGTCAAAAACTTTATGTAAATTGAAACTCCGCTCATATTTATACAGTCGATAGGAATATAATTTTTTTTTTAAAAAAGTACCACAAACATATATGATATACCATCTCAACTAGTGTGAATTAAATTATTTTAATATAGCTAAACTAAAAATACATAGGTGTATGTGTAGCCGCTTTTTATGTCATGCTAACCCATTTCACACCCTCGTCGAACAAAAGAGGAGAATTAATGACGACACCGTCCTCTTTATCTCTTTCTTCATTTGCAATGTGTGTGGAAACCCTTTGTTCATAAGAAGAGAAGACTTTCCCAATGAAAGCCACCCAAAACGTAAAGGGAGAGCGGCTACTTTTTGCTCTTTTTAGATGTTTCCTCAACCACCAAATTTATTGAGGCCAAATATTAATGCGTTGGTTAGAGTGTTGTTGATATATATTTTTAAAAAATTTAGGCTGCAAATTTGGAAATATTTAGCCCAAGTAGTAAGTTGACCCTAAGTTTAGGGTTCACATCCTATGATACACGAGTGTATGTATTTAAGAGTCTTTTTGTATTGGGTTAAGGTCAAAACAAAAAAAAATAGAAATATTTGGACAATCGGTACGGTAACCCAAGTGGTAAGGACATCTCTCTGTTGACGCTAAGTTTAGAGTTTAAATCGTATGATACGCGAATATGTACATTTAAGAATCTTTCTGTGTTTAATTGAGGCCAGAACAAAAAGAAATGGAAATATTTGCATATATGATGTGATAAATTCATCCTTTACACATCCATAAAATTAATTTGAGTAGGACCTTCATTTAGCTGCATACTACAAATTGAAAGTGAACTCAGATCTTCCATTAACGTCATTATTAGACCCTAATTATGCGTGCAAGTCAACCATGCATTTATAGCAGTATACTCTTGTACCCTAATAAGCTTCACGTAATTAATTAATTGACAGTTTAATAATAAATTATTAGATCAATAATTAACATATGTTAATTTTCGATGGACTATTGTTTTGGAAGTTAGTGGTTTAAATTTTGAAAAAGATATTTGTTGAAAAAAAATTTATTAATATCCTAATTCTCGAGGTGAGCGACTATTCTTTATAAAAATAACGTGTTACAAATTTCATGTTGTCAAATAACAAAGGGTATAAACGCATTGACCATAATCGAACATAGAATAAAAATAATGCAGTGACGGTGATACAGTTGTATAAACTATAAAACATGGTATATACGTGCTTCCTTTTATATTTTTCGCCATTTAAAATGACTTCTTTTGCTAAGTAGTCGCCATTAATTGATCATGTGTGTTTCTTAGGAACAAGATTATTAACCTTATTAAAAATCTAACACGTTTGTTTACTCTATTTCTTTTAATTTAAATTCCTAAATGCAATAGACTTCTTCTTTTTTGTTGGTGCAATGAGACTTCTGTTTTTGATTTCATCATTTTCATATTTTTTCTTATTTTAACTTTTTTGGGGAAAAAGTTTCTGTTTTTATTTTTTTATTTTGATTTTTTTTATTTTTTTCAAAAAATAAAAAAATTAGAACACATACTCATTTGATTGATTTGTTGTTAAAATCGAAAAATAAACAATTATTTTTATTTTATGTATTGTTCAAAAAATTTTAAAACTACATTCTATAATAACTTGATCATACCAAAGAAGACATTTTTTAAAAAAAAATGAGAAAGTAGAAACGTGTTATTTTTATCTATATAAACTAAGCAAACAGAAACTAATTT
Organism: Flueggea neowawraea; assembly: GCA_948243855.1. NCBI lineage: Eukaryota > Viridiplantae > Streptophyta > Magnoliopsida > Malpighiales > Phyllanthaceae > Flueggea > Flueggea neowawraea. Next base: position 3,181 of record CAODLS010086003.1, on the reverse strand, counting down.
TCTACTATAGAAATATTATTTTAAAATAATAACTTTATTTTGAATTAATTTTAAGGAAAATATTACTTTTATCTAATATAATAAATTAATGATGCAGTTGTTCATGGTCCAAAGGGGTCACCTTATCCAACATCAGAATATGAACACTCATCAATTCCAGCAACAGTGAAGAAACTCTTCAACTTGTCTTCTCCATTTCTTACTAAGAGGGATGCATGGGCTGGTACTTTTGAGCGCATTGTCCAAACCAGGAAGGACCCCAGAACGGATTGCCCTGGTAATTTTTACTCCCCTAAAAATTTCATTTATTATTTATGATTTTGAACTATATCCTTCGATGATTGCATGTAAGGTCAATTTACTGAGGTATCATTCACTCTAAACTCATGACCATTATGGTTTTATTTCTAAAAAAATGTCTTAGTGGTCTGAGGGAAGAAAATACTTATAATAGACCATTTGTCTCAACTCTTAAGCGATGTAGGAGTATGATACTACAATAACCCCCCCAATCGAGGTTAAAAAGTTTAGGAACACAACGCTTATAAGTACTTTTCTCCCTCTCGTTCGCGCCCCCTACTCAGTTTACGCAGGTTTTGACTGGGTAAGAATAGCGAATAATGAAAATTGTGTTGCGATATGTTAAGTGATTCGAATATAACTTAAAATTAAAATTGTTGTATTAAAAGAGATACTAATTCTAATAGTTTGGCTCTGATAATTGAATAGTGCAACTACCAACACCATTGAGGATCAGGCAAGGTGAAGCCAAGGAAGATGCGAAGCTAAGTGAATTCCAACAAGAATTAGTGCAACTTGCAGCAGTATTGAAAGGCGATAATATTTTGACGAGTTATCCTGAAAAGATAGGGAAAGATATGACAGTGAAGGAAGGGAAGGAGTATATGGAGGATGCAGTAAAACGGTTCTTTGAAGCAGGGCTTTATGCCAAGAGAATGGGAGTAAATCAAGAACAAATTGTTCAGATGAGACCCTCCCTAACCACCAGACTCACCCATCCATAAAACAGTTTAGGTCATAAATGAACTTGCAAATATGTATCCTGTTAAAAAAGATGAATGTTCAGCATTGATGATTTCTATTTAATTATGATTACTGGTGAAAATATTCTTTCAATTTGATTTTAGATGGAAAGATGAAATTGAGATGACAATTTGTGCTTATAGGCTCATTGATACTAGATTTAATCCCGAAATAAGGGATCGGAGAATACAATTCTTCTTAGGACCAAATTAATTGACTCAAGGAAAATTAACTCTGAAATAAATGGTCGAGAGTTAGATTTTTAATATGAACAAATTAACTATCCTATAAGGAAAAAAAAACCCTTGTATTCACATGCTGTAATTGTATTATATCCTTCTACAATCAAACATAGTATAAACACAACAAAATTAAATTCATGCCAATAGTGTTGCATCATAACCATACAGTCAGTTATTATAAAATCGTGTCAAAAATTGTTAGTTCTTATGTACGAAGCAGGCCATTATTTAACTTGACCTATGACGTTTATACTAATACTCCAAAAAAAATTGAACTGTTTTTTCAAACCACGGATAGCAATAAGGCTGCACTGCTTTTCAGTGGCATTTACAGGTCTGAAACATTCAAAGATTAACTTTCACGCCAATTTCAGAAGCAGCAGAGATGTACACAAAAGAATATGGAAGCCTCAAATTGATTTGTCAGTGTCGATAACCAAAAAATATCCCTCCAGATCGCAAGCCCAATCCTATTGATGTATCTATATCTATACCACCTGTTCTGTTACCCGGTAAAATAGTATGAAGGAATCTCTGAAGATGCTGCTATATTAGTCTGATTACCAAAGGCAAAATCAGTCTCGGTCTCAGCCACTGCTTGCCGAATCCCAACCTGGAATGTTTGCTGTTGCCTTGTTGACCATCTTTACCAGTCTCACCTGCAGGCAGTTGTAATGAATGATCAACTTAACTAGGAGAGAGTGGACTAACACACAAGCTTATGTTTTACCGAATGTGTGGAAACCGAAATGAACGTAACTTACACATGAAAGCCACTCTCAAGTAACAAGGTAAACCATACTAGCAAATAATGTATCTACGAAGATCACAAATCCTCCAGATAAAAAACAAAAAGCAAATACCACAAATCCTTCCCTAGAGGAAACAAAATAGACACACTAATCCAAACCGCATATCAATTTGGGCATACAAAGCGGATTAGCAATAACTTCCAGGATTTATTGTGGACTTACTACAATAAGAAAAGCTGTTTTCCAGACAGTTTTCCATTAGATTGACATGTCAAATAATCAGGATGGTCAATATTGATGTCTAAATGAGACAATACAACATTCACACACTGATTTCCTATAGAAAATTGCTTCAATATAATTTATTTTTGAATCTTGAGTTTCTGATTGACACAGAGTGTCTAAAATCAAACATAAAGCTAAAAAAATCAAATAAATATTTCACCATTTTTCTGTATGTGCTTTTGACTTTCAGCTACATTACCAAATGGTAAATATTAGAGAGAGCTATTTCATGGCTTCATTTATCTTGCTAGGTCTGATACTTTTATCATTTATTTAAACCCAATGCATTATCCTCCTTATCTTTTATGTTTTTGCATAACGTGGTACTTAAGTTTCATCCCCATTAATATAATGTGCCCTACAAATCTATAAATATAAATCAAATAATGAAAAGGAAAAAAAAAATTCAAATATCATATGTGAATGCAAAACATGTTTTGAAGAACTCGAGCATGAATGCGTGCAGTCATTATTTTTGCAGGCCCCTAACATAATAAATTCTATTTCCTTATTACCATTTTTAACTAAATACCAATGCATTTCACAAAAGCAAAAAGTACACTGAATGAAGCATTTGTGGTTTAAATTTAATACCCATGTCCATCTGCGTAATTTAGCTTCGAATGATCCAGAAAAATAAAGTCTGAAAGTAAAGAGGAGAATTAATTACAAACGTACCACACTTTCAGGAACTCCAGGTGGGGGTAATGAAAGATGCCTTGGAGGAGGACCGCTAAGATATGATCTCTTGTCAAATCTCCATTCTCCAATCTTTCCATAAGTTAATTCTCCCTGGATAATAAAAAAAGGAGAAAACATTAGCATAAATCTAACGGCCTCACTAGTCAACAATTACCA
>CAODLS010085907.1:0-10563 GCA_948243855.1 Flueggea neowawraea | reverse complement strand
CTTTTCCAACATCTCTCACTCGCACATGACGGAACCTTAACACGTCATGGATCATGATGGAACTAATATCAATCATGATAATGACCTCGTGTCATATATTATCATGCAACATGGTTAACACTTACGTAACCATGCTCGATCATCTCGTCATACAGGCAAACAGATTGCGCGACCATCATACGATGAGAGCATATTTGCTATACACCTGTTAGGGTTATATAACAGCTCTTAACACAATCCTGCTAGAAGGCGTCTCTTCACAGAACAGCTCCATTTTGTCGATGTATATGCAACAACAGCTCAGATTGCTGGAAACGTATGTCTTTTCCTAGTTTGTAACCACACAATCGCTGCTTTCGATCTTCACGATCTCATGAAACCTTTTCTCAAAGTTCACACATCATATGACAAACTACATGAGAGCTAGCTTAACAAACTTATGAGACTAGTGCAAATGAGTCTAGAAACGAACTTCCCATCTTATACCAGACAATCCATATAGTCAAGTTTACTTGTTCAGCTCGTCATGCTTGGTCGAATCAATCATGATCATTAATGACAAGTTAAAGTAGTCAAACTCAACTACACGTTTTGAATGTGTTAAGGGTTCTAAGAATAGGTAGTACTAAGAACCACATGTTCACAACAGGGTCTCACACTAGGAAAAGTGATATCGTTTTTTAATATTTTTATCCCTATGGTCGTGTATATAGCACACATGGTATGATAATGTGTTGTGGTGTTCTTTCATTCCTTTGAAGAAGCGCATGTTTATACAACATTATCAACACCACACAGAATCTTCGGTTACGATGTATTTCACCATCTAACCTTAATCTATACTTAACAGGATTACTTTCGACTTTAAGACAAAATATGCTAAAAGTCTCTCAATTTTAGCATTTGATCATTTAATGATCGACATACGAATTTATCCTATGGTGTGCGTATATTTTCATACGACTTTTTCTTGCCCTTTACAATGAACTCACAATTGTAAAATGCAAGACAACCTCTTTATTATGAATGCGCTCTCTTTCTACGTTCAAAATCAGCCTCATCTTAATTCTTTCCCAATAAATTAGGAAAACTAAGGTAAACACCCGTGTGAGTGGGTTACTTCTCTATCCAACATGCTTTTACATTCAATGCTACAACAAATGTTAACTCTCAACATTTGTGCTCGTGTATTGCTTACGATGATCTTATTAAAGATCATGTTTTAAGGGATTACACATTTCGTATGCCATGCGAGTCTTAAGGAACTTATTCCTTGTGGGCTTTTATTAACAGATCTACAATCACTTCTCGAATGGACTTACATTTCAAGTTTAAGTCTCATTTTGAAACTTGTACTCAAAGTCACTTGTCCTTGTACAACCAAGTACTTCACAACATGATACTTGATCTCGATTTGCTTAGACTTATGAAAGATCTTCTCGATCTTTAAGCAATCGAGGTCGACTGTCACTTAAAGACTGTCATGAATTCTTTAGGTGATTAGTGCTAAATGGACCATTCCACTATATAGCTAACCTTCACATTACACTGCAACTAACGAAGCTATGATCTCAGCTGCTTTTGCCACACACTTATATATGTGTTTCTCACTATTACGTGAAGTGATTTTTCTACCAAATATGGACTTCCCTATAGTCCACATCATTACATGGAGTAGCCACTGTATCTCATTGTATCGTAAGCCCTTACGATAACACAGTACGTTGCAATGCCTCTAAAGCATCCAAGTATCTAATTCACTGCTTTTCAACATCCACTTTTTGTGTTGGATCAATATTTGCTAGCTAACTTAACTGCATAACAAACTTTATGCATTGTACACACCTAGGCATTTATCTGTATATTACAATACATGGTCTTGTAATTAACATATGTACGCTATATTACAAAAAATATTCACATAACATTTGTATGAAGAACATTCCTTACACGTTCTTCCTCTCACATAAGTTTATGGACACATGCACTTACTAAGATACGTACTCTTAGTCACGGGTATCTATGGATTATGCATTTCTGCATCTTCAAAAGTTCAAGTATTTTGTTGATCCATCTCACTTGAAGAAGGATAACAATCTACTCGAACGATCTTTTGGAGTTTGACTCCAAGGTCAACCCATATCATATTTCTGAAATTTGGATAATAACTAATCTTTGGAGTCATTCAAGTATGTTAGACCATTTCTAGCTACAAGTGTGATGTTCACACTAGGTAAGAATGACAACATTCACCTTGGCATTATCAAAACATACATGAATATACCATCTTTCTTGAAAAATGTCTAAGGTTTTACCTTGGACGATGAAACCATTAGGGTAAACCAAATAGGTTTCTTCTCCAAATTCTCTATGGAGAATTAGACGATGAAAGCATTAGTTTAAACCTTATAGGTCTCTACTCCAAATTCTTTATTGAAAAAAGGAGTCTCTAAATTTCATAATGTAGGTCGAGGCATAGACTAGCCCGAATAACCAAAGTCTATTTACTGAAGGTAAATATTTCAACACGTTGGACTTTCCAATCTTATTGAGAAAATCCCCTTTAAGCAATTATCGATGTCTTACTCGATATATTGTTCATGTATCCACTTATCTTTAATGGGTGCTCGCCCTTTGGGTAGATAAACCAGTTCTCAACATGGTTCAATCTTAAATGTCATTAGCACTTTCATTGCTTAATCCATATAAGTCTCACTGGAATGAGTGAACCTCTAACATACTCATAGGTTCATCATTGACTTATGGAGTTGCTAAAAGGATCACAATTGATTCATTTATCGAATAAATGTTGTCATAAGACTTCATTTATCAAAAAAATATCGTCGTGAGACTTTATCCCTTTTAGTCTTACGCATTTTCAAAAACGCTCCCACTTGGTCCAAACTCCATATAGGAACTCCTACTAGATACATTTTCTAAAATGCTTCCACTAGGTTTAAGTTTCCTACTCCCACTGAAAAATAGTAACATTAATACTCCCATTGGATTCTTGTTCCTTATAGGAACTCCCACTAGAAATAAGAATCTTTCTCCCACTCAAGTTAGGATTAGGAACATCCGCGCATGCTTGAGGCAGATGAGATAAAAGTTGAATCATTCCAAAATCTAGTCGATGCATCATTTCTAGAGAAAGAGATAACAATCGCTCTGATCAATCTCTTGAGATTTTAAAATCTAAGGATGTAATCTAATGATTTACAGTATTTAAATTTCTATCTCATCCCTCATCCTCCTCAAGAATTCTCCCACTTGGATAGAGTGATCCTGAGGAATTTAGTTCCTAAGTCTCAAATAAAGTGAAATCTTTTCTACTTTAATCCCAGTTAAGAAATATATTCCTTAAGGAATGTGATTTCTTATAACTCGTTACTATGTCAATTTCTCATTATCTCACGATGAATGTGTCATTTGATATAGTAGGGTATCTAAAACCTTACACATCTTAGTCGTTTCAACCAAGGTATCATGGATATTGGCAATACATCTATTGGTTTCAAGTGGTTTAGGTCATACGCTCGACCAATCCACAACTCATGAGATGTACAAGTAACGGGCTTGAAGGGCATACAGTTTTTGAACTTTGTAGCCTTTGCTATCATAGTTCTTACCATATTGAGAAGAGTTTCACTTCTCCTCTCTGCTGTACAGACCTTCGCGGAATATAAAAACAAACAACTTATGTTCACTTCTTTTTCGTCACACAAAGCTTTGGACATGTCTTATAGACATGCACAACTTTAGTTAATGTACAAAACTTTATTTGATTCTCATTTTGACTAGCAAGAAGTAAGAACTAACTTGGATATTCTTATGAGAAATCAAATAGATATGATTGCACCTTCTACAATCATATATATAAAAGTGATGAAGAAGTAGGCCTTAGCCTTGCCCTCTCATTCTTTTGACGTCATACATCAAAATTCGATTATTAGTAATGGGAATTTAGCTCAAAATGCCTTTTGAAATGGCTTCTTCTTTAGTATTCCTTATTTGCAATGCTCGTAATTAGACAATTTGAACTTATAAAATTTCCTAATACTCCCAATTCAACTAATCGATGTACTCCATTTTGTCGAAGTGGTTGAGTTACGTGCATCAACTTCACATAATTCCTCATGATCACATGAAGTAGCAACAAATGAAAACTAAGTTTTTCAATAGTTAGGTTGTTTATCTTAACTAAGAAACCACTTTTAGTGCCAAAGTAGCTCCCACTCAAACATGATCTAACAAATACCGTTATTGGTAGAACACAAATTGAAGGCAAACTTCAATAAGATTGCAACAGAATCTCATACAAGAAAAGGTTCGATTTTGCACAAGACTAGCTCGCACAAGCCAACATCTTCAACTCCCACTTTTAAGTTGTTCATTGCATGCTCAACTTGTTCTTTCATTGAACTATTTGGAGTACGATGAAGTCACGTCAAAACTTCAATGTGATGATCCTTAAAATTGAATAAGCCGTCAACTAACGACAAAACTCAATAAAGAACATCGAACAAGGCAACTCTTCTCACTTACGTGAGTTTGAGCTACATTTGTCTCAAAGGTGCATCAGTCACATGTGATGTGCCTTTGGTAGTTAACATTTTACTCACAAAATGTTAATGTTGTTCATGTTCAAGAATTTTCTCAAAATTCTGTCTAATTTCGCACTTCTTAAGGACTTAAGGTTCTTAAATCTTTTTTCTTGCCTTTGTATTAGAATTAATCCAATAGAATTAGACATTGTCGAATTTCTCACAGTCTCTTCCATGAGACAAATGTGGATTAGGTGCAGCTCGATTTGCTTCTAACTTCTAGGCAAGAAGTGGTAACAACTTGGACTTTGTCATTGATCAAATTATGACCAGTATCAATAGCTCTCTAATCATGTAGACCTTACGCCTCTACTTGCATGATTAGGACACTTGTAACAAATATCAGGGTTGATGATCAAAGACCACGAGCTCTAGTTAGTGTCATACCAACCAACTGCTCCTTAAATGCAATTTGCAAACGATTGCATTTTGATACTTGCAAAATAGCCAAGTGACTAAATCAATTTTTACACTAAGAAGATGATGGATGTAGTGGAATTTCTCACTTCCACGTCTTATAGACATTTTAGTTCAAACTGTTGAGTGGTATTCTACTATTCTTTGAATTCGGTCTTAACCAAGTTCAAATTAGACACGGGCTTTTGCTCCTAGAGTACACATTAGATTATCATAATCTAAGAGTTAACGATTGTTGCCGCCTAAATTCAACGTAGCTCAACATACGTCTACGTATGACTCAGCATCAATCGATTTTACAAGCAGTGAATATCATAGATAAACATGACAAACAATACGACATAGTTGCACACAAGTAATTCATAGCAATACACATATATTTACTATCCAACCAAAAATTAAACTAGTATAGCCTTTTATTAAGCTTTGAATCGAAAAGCACACTAGGTGTACAATTACCATCTTGGTCTTAATAATTAATTATACTATATTTAATTTCATAGATAGTAAATAATGACTGTTTAGATTCTCCTTTAAAGTCACACGACTTAGGAGAATTCATTTTGGTCATCTCAATTAGTAAGACAGACTCAATAATTGGACAATATATTAACGCATAAAATATTACAAATGAAATTAAGGCAAATCAACACAATAATAAGCCAAAATAATAAATAAAATCAACATCATTTATTGAACTAACATGCATCCAAACAATCGATTTCAATATTAATACACATATATTAACATTGGACAACATTAACACACAAATAATGCTCATAAAATTACCCCATAATAATACTATGTGAACATAGTATTTCGTCATTCGCATTCGTCTCCCAATTGGATACACAATGCATCACAATCCAACATGTTGGAATAGAATTCATAAGTGGTCACACAAACTTCTCTAGAATTCTACAAATCATACGACCTTAAAGTGGATTTTCTACTTCTCATGATCTATTTTCGTGATCATGGAGTAATAATGGACCTTTATGCAATAAATGCACAATTATATTCTACCCATCATGACCACCATCTTCCCAAAATATTCATTTTGAGAGTCTTGCAAATTTTCTTAATTCGCACTTTGTTCGATGCAATATGGTTTCACCTCATTAGTTTATTTGTAACAAATTAGAAATAAAATGGGTATATATATATTTGTGCATTACCCAAATAATTGAAATCTTATTCCAATTATCTAAATGAGAACCATAATTCCATGTTTTCAAATCAATTATTTAGAAAAACTAATTTTTAAAATAATTCTTGGAACAAAATTCATTTTTCACAATTTTTCAACAATTTTTATACACCAAACAAATTGGTAAAAATTAATCTTAAATTCAAAAAATTGTAAAAAATATACCAAAAGATCCAGAAAAATCAAAAATAATTTCTCCAAAAATTTCGAAAAAATGGTAGTTGGTATACGTGTCACGCACGCCAATGCGTCACGTGCATAATCACCACGCGCCTACAAGCAACGCACTCGCCACACCCATACCGTCACCCCGCGTCATCGTCACAAGTGTACATGTGTCAAAACGGACACATGTCACTCTGTGATTCAACCATGTGGACAGAGGAAACAAAGCATCGTCACGTGTCATGACACGTGTCGATGATGTGGCAAACATGTGACACGTCCAGCCACGTGTCGCCCCGTTGGTGGTCCACGTGATGACATGTCAGAACAATCATCCGCCACGTTTCAGACATGTGGAGGTCCACGTAACACTTTAACAAGTGTCGACATGTTATTGGAACACGCATGTTGTGTGTCATTATCACTTGACACGTGGCGTCCAATTATTGGTCCACATATTGGTCAACATTTGACTTAGTCAACTTTGACTGGTCAACGTAACAGGTGTCGTGCTCTGAGTGGTCTGCGTGTTTTTCTCCAACCAATAGAAAATAGCCACGTGTGTCATGTGATGCGTTCTGATTGGTCCACGTTCAACCAATGAGAATGCGCCATGTGGCATTTTGGATTAGATGAAACAAATCCATCTGTAAGCTTCTCACCTAATATTTTTCGATCGGGTTTTCATCGATTTGACGACCTTTCCGATGGAATTTCGCAACAAAATTTGGGCAGATTATATTTTCAAGGTCGTTGATCTCAAATATTTTGTCAGAATTTCGAAATTCCAACTTTTAGATTTTGGCTCAGGACGGACTTGAACCAAAAATCGCGTTAGAGACAAAAGTTGAATGCAATAAAATTATAGTAGGCATCCTAGACAGAGACCAACAATATTTTCGAATCAAATTCAAAAAAATTCATACTGGCTCTGATACCAATGAAGGAATCGGGTACTCGTTTAACAAATAAATATATAAAAAATAGGCGTTTCAAGTTACCTACCTCGATTCCGGCGAAAGCATAGCAACAGACAGCAGCTGCAGGACCATGTTTAGATGTTGGTCTCCCGAGCAAACCACAGTCGGATAGTCGACGGGAGTGCCCGGCTTGTTCGTAATCTAGATGCCACGCGGATCAAGTACCCAGGAAGAACATATTCTTCCGGATGGATAGAGATGTCACAGAGGAGGAGGAATAAGCGGGCTACAGAGGGGGAAGGAGGAAACATTTTTCCTCGCTCTCTTTCTCTCTTTTTTCTTTCTTTCTTTTCTTCTTCTTTTCTTCCTCTTTTCTTTCCGTCCCTCTTTCTCCACTTTTTTCTCCACCTCACTTCCACTATTTTCCTCCACCACCTTCACCTATTAATAGGAGCCCTTAATGGGCTTTTTGGGCCTAATAGGCCTATGGGTCTTATGGGCTCATTTCAGACCCAACTCAATTGGGCTTACCAATTGGTCTCGGTTCACAGTCTCGGTTCACACCTTTACCGACCGGTTTGGTTCACCCGTTATATATATATATATATATATAATAAGGGAGGGGCACGTGTATAACAAAGAATATTATTTTTTTAAGGATATTGAAAAAATATTGTTTGGATATAATGAACCATCATAGATATGAGTATGCATATAATTTTGAAATTATGTGTAAGTGTAGAGGACATTGTTTCTTGGTTTCAGAGATATTCCAAGTATATTTTTTAAAACATGAATATTCCAAGTATATTAAGTGGATATATTGTCAACTAGTGTAGACGTCATTGGGAGAGAGAAGTTAATGAAAAAAAATATAAATGGTTTAATGACTTGATTTATGGCATTATTATTACTGATATATATCTAACAATTAATTAATAAAATATTACCACTATACTACGCAAACATGCTTGCAAATAATATCTTTAAATAATAAATAAATATCCACAAAATAATACAACAATTTTGAATAGAATAAATAAAATTAGAATTAGAATAATCCAAAAAGCCACGAAAAAAGACTATATATATATATATATTCTAAATTATTATTGTAATTGGAATTGTTGTATTATTTTGTTTAATCTCCTTAAATATGGGAGAATTTGAGTTTAATTTGTGTCACGTTCCTATCTTATCTCCTTTTTTATTGGAGATTGTAACTAACTCATTGAGTCTTTATATGTTAATCTTTTCCTTTTTTGTTCTCGCAATGAAAAAGTCTTAAAAGCAAATTTTTATTAGAAATTGTTTCAAAAAGAGAAGTAGTTGTGTAAAATTCCCCTTGATTTATTTATTAGGCCCATCTCATTGCTCAACACTGTTTTTTTTTTCAATTTTAAAATTTAATAATATCTAAAATTATAATATTTTATTCACAACTGATCTTTAATATTTTTCATAAGTAATTTTATTTATTTTTACCAAAAATTCGACTCCGACTTTTAATTTTGAAGACAACTCAAATACCAATAAACTATAAACCTATCAATAATAGTTCTTCAATTTACATGTAAAATATGCTAAGAGCTTAGTAGTTAGCATGTCGGTCCTGAGAAAACTATCAATAAGTTTTTTTAGGTGGATGACCACTCTTTATAAAAAAATATTCCGCTCAAGACTAATATTATTGTCGTTAAATCAAAACTGTCTATAAATAGATAAGTTCTTTTTTTCAAGAACAAATACCTTCTCTGAAGTTAGAGAATTAATGGTTTTTAATTACTGTTAATATTATTTTAAACTTATGAATAATTTTTGCAAAAAAAAAATTCTCACCCTTTTTAGGGATCCCTTCTTTTTTTCCCTTGTTTCTCAAGTGCGAGACAAATTTGTCTAAAGATACTCTTCTAGAATTCCGAGGCCTCTGTCTTAGATTAGGTATACATATATATTTTTTGCATAAGTCATTAGGTATACACATATTTTATTGTTGATTTTTAAGGAAAGAAAATAAATGTGACATGTGATTTGATATCCATTATTATAACCGAAAAAATCAATTAGGGAACTAAATAAGGAGGTTTAATATTAAATTAAGGTTCATGATTGCTTAACTTGTTGCAATACCCACCTAAATCATTGACTCAGTTTTTTATGTAAAGGTTCCAAGTCGTTTATATTATACATTTAAACCTTCAACTAATAAGTATTCCTACTTTTCTACCTTTGAATAAAACACAATTTCATATTATCTACTCCCTCCATTCTGAAATAATAGTCGTTTAAAGTTCCAGCACATAGATTAACCACTATTATTTCAGGATGGAGGGAATTGTTTATTACATGCTCATTTGAATCTATCAACATTTAATTATTTCTAATTTTTCACGATGGTATCTATTAGTTTGATGATATACTTCCACTTAATGTATTCAAAACAACCAAAGTAAAGAAAAGTTTCTTTTAATTGAGGGAGTAAATGTACAATTTCTCGGAAATGGAAGGGCCGAAACATGTATTAAATCTTTTCTCATTGTCAACTTCATGGCCAATCCCCATAATTCCAACTTTTTGGCAGAAAAGGCCAAAAAGTCTGCTGATATATTGCCATCATAACATCATTCTAATTTCTCAATTTTATTGATAAGAAGATTATTTTGTTGTGGTTTCAAAAAAAAAAAGAAGATTATTTTGTTGTAAACTCGACGTGTATTATTAGGGACGAAAGGCAAATCAATTTTTTGCTGAATGTGAACATAAGAATCTTAAGCAAGTTTTGCTGGGAACAAATCTTCCAGTCATCCAGAGGCCACAAAGTGACCTTATTCTTCAGTTCAATTTAATCATGATGGTTATCACCATCCTAATTTCCCAAAAAAAAAAAGAAGAAATAAATCACCAAAAAGTAGTTTTTACTATTAACTTTCCTGTTTAACTGATGCCAATCCATCAATAATTGATGATTTTTTTTGTCAATAAAAAGAGGAGCTGCAGATTACTGATAGTGACGTATTTTTATTGAACGGGATCATACAGACAAATACTCTCCTTCGTAGAATGTTGCTTTGCTCAGTGGTGACCGAAAGAGACTCACCACGACACTTATTAGGAGCTTGCGTTAGCATATTAGCGCAAAATATCCAAAATCAACTAAAGAAACAGGTATTTTACTCGGAGTAAAAAACACTGGGACAATACTCTTTTCTGCCAAATTATCTCCTAAGAGGTAATAATTGATTATTGT
>CAODLS010085862.1:0-10458 GCA_948243855.1 Flueggea neowawraea | reverse complement strand
TCCCTCCAAGCCCTCCTTCACTTCCAATTCTTGGCCACCTCCATCTTCTTAAACCACCCACTTACACCACTTTTCAAAAACTGTCACAGAAATATGGTCAAATCATGTCGCTCAAATTCGGTTCTCAACTTGTGGTTGCAGTCTCATCACCATCAGCCGTGGAAGAATGTTTCAACAAGAACGACGTCGTTCTTGCAAACCGTCCAGAAATGATCATCGGAAAACACGTAGGCTATAACCACACCACAATGTCCGCGTCACCGTACGGAGACCATTGGCGCAACCTACGACGAATCGGCTCCGTCGAGATATTCTCAGCTCATCGTCTAAACATGTTTTCGATCGTTCGCAAGGATGAAGTGAAGCGTATGTTAAACGAACTGGGTCGTAGGTCAAGCCAGGAATTTGCAGAGGTAAAGTTGAAACCAATGTTATCGAACTTAACTTTTAACGCTGCCATGAGAATGGTTGCAGGGAAGAGATATTATGGCGATGACGTCGCCAATAAAGAAGAGGCAAGGCAGTTTAAGCAAATGATCGGCGAGCTTTTTCGGCTGGGTGGTGCGTCACATCGAGAGGATTTCTTGCCTGTGTTTAAGTGGATTAATGGTGGAAGGTTTGAGAGGGAGGTGAAGGAAGCTGCTAGAAGATCAGACAAATTCTTGCAAGGGTTGATTGATGAGCATCGGAATACTAAGATGGGTGGTGTGGAGAGTAACACCATGATTGATCATTTGCTTACTTTGCAAGAGTCTCAGCCGGATTACTATACCGATGAAATCATCAAAGGACTTATTTTGGTACGTGAATTTCTTAATAACCCTTTTTTCCAAGTTCAATGCAATTTTGGAAAAAAAAACTTCGGCTATTGATAACTATTTTTTTTTAAATGAGAATCAAGCTTCATTCAACTAACGAATCAACTAAGAAAACTGTTGAAATTTTTACTTCATCAAATTAAAAAGAAAAAGAAAGCTATTTCTTTTCTTTTAGATAATTAGAATCAAACGAATGCCACATGAATAAGTAAATTCAACTCAACGTGTAATAACTTTTTTGTTTTCTTTTTCACCGGCAACGTGTAATAACTTAAGAAGTTGGTTGAAAAGTCGAATAAATTCATATTTTAACTTCGTGAATTAACATCAATAAATTGTTAAATACGAATACAATAAGTTATTTATCTTTATAAATAGGACACAAAAAATAAAAACTTAACAAAATTCTGTATTAATAACATGTTCTTTCAGGTGATACTATTGGCGGGGACCGATACTTCAGCGGTCACATTAGAGTGGGCAATGGCAAACTTGGTTAACTGCCCAAATGTCCTAAACAAAGCTAAAGAAGAAATAGATTCTGAAATTGGACAAGAACGTTTAATTGAGGAATCAGACATTTCCAAACTACACTACCTTCAAAGTATCATTTCAGAGACCCTTCGACTATACCCAGCAGCCCCACTTCTAGTGCCACATCTCTCGTCCGAAGACTGCACAATTGGCGGCTACAACGTCCCAAAAGACACCATGGTTTTGGTGAATGCATGGGCTATTCACAGGGACCCGACTGTGTGGGACGACCCGGAAACGTTCAAGCCGGAGAGGTTCGAGAATGGGCTAGCTGAGACGTACAAGTGGTTGCCATTTGGACATGGAAGGAGGGCTTGTCCTGGTTCAGGCATGGCTCAACGTGTAATGGGTTTGACTTTGGGTTCGATGATTCAGTGTTTTGAGTGGAAGAGGGTTGGTGAAGAACTTGTTGACATGTCTGAAGGTTCAGGTGTCACCATGCCTAGAGCTCAGCCTCTTGTGGCCTTGTGTAAAGCACGTGACATCATGAAGAAGGTTCTTGCCAAAGCTGCTTAGTATGACTATAGGCTTTAATAAATGATAATATTAAGGATTGTTAATTAAAATAAATTCAAAGTTTTCTTTCTGAGGATAAGAAGAGTCCAGCCCTAGTTTTCGGGTTGATGAAGTAGTAATTTGAAGTCCTTTCATATGACATTCATATATTCATTATTTTTGTTTGCAAATTGATTTTGGATTTTTTTGATAAGTAATTCATTTTTTTTATTTTCTTATAGAAGTTATCGTAATTGACATTAAAAACTAATAGACTTAAAATTTAAAAGATTTGAAGTAGTTTCTCATACTAAAAAAAATAAAAAGTTAAACTTTAAGGGTGATGTACAAAAATGGACAACAAAACAAAAAATAATTTCTACAAAACAATACTAATTAAAAAACTTAACAAAAATGGGAACACAGAATAAAATATTCACGAATACGACAGTTTGATAGCATGTTGACCGCACTTTGACCAAACTATTTAAACCATTGAGAAACAGTACAATTCGAGTACAAAATACAACTCATATATAGAGTAGTGTTATGAAGGCTCTGTTGAGTAGCAAATATCGAGTACAAGTGGAGTACAATTCGAGTACATACTAGTGTCAATGAAAGCTCTTTGACTAGTATAACTGAGTACAAGTGGAGAACAATACGAGTACAATTAATATAACAACAAAACTGAAACTCTTTGGACTAGTAGAACCGAGTACATGTGTAGTACAACACGAGTACAAACAACAAAACCAAATACACAACAAAATAGAGTACAAAACCAAAACCTTTTATGTTTTATTTGTTATTCGAGTACAACACGAGTACATGTGGAGTACAAAATCGAAAAAATAAGAATAAACCATAAATATAAATCAAAACGAGTACATTAAGAGTACGAGACTGATTTAGTCTCTCCATGACCGATACTCTCCAAAACCCTAACTCCAACCCTAAGGTCTTTGCTTACTATCAGACTTGCGCTGCCCACTATGGCGTTGTTACCAGCGACTGGTTGGCCTAGGCCATGGCCGCTGTCGGCCATCAATATGATCAAGTTGCCTCCCGAACCGACATGGATGTGCCTACCAAGTCCTTCAGTGTCATCGATGAGTTCAACAACGACAGGAAACAACTTGATTCGACGAGGACAACAACGAAGAAAGAAGATGATGTTAAGGACGACGACAAACAAAATTAGAGAGATATAAGTGAGCCGAGAGAAGGGATATGAGAAGAGAAAGAGGGCGACAAAAGAGGAGAGGGATGGTGGTGGAGGAGAATGGAAAGGATGTGGCTAGGGTTTTACAAACAAAGAAAGACAGGAACGAGAGGGAGACGATAGAGAGGTGATGCGTTTGAGATTGAGAGAAAGAGGAGGGAGAAATTAATTATTTGGGAAATATAAATTGTTGTATTTGTGAAATATAAATTAAAATATGCTATAATAGAATATGTAATCTTTGTTGTTGCAAAACTGAAATCAAAATGTAAGAAAAGTATATGTCTTTTTTGTTGACATGAAAAATGGGAGGTGGGGGCGACCAGTAGGTGGCGTACCTCTGTTGGACGTGACAATGCAGTCTTAAACCGGAAGGTACCCTCCCTACTACGGAATATTTCCGAGAGCAATAGCTGACACTTGGCAGCGAACTTGGACCCGTGCAAGAGTGAGGTCACCATAGTACCACACCGAAGACAAACGGACTGAGCCTGAACAATCCAACACTAATGCAACGTGAGTCCGAATGGCAACCGGAGCCACCAAGAATTATGCCTCTCCCTCAAAGATTTGAACCCACGCTGCATATTGAAGTCAACATGTCTCAACCGTTCCAAGGAGTGCATATGTCATGTTAATAAGATTTAAATAAAAAATTCTCTTGAAAAAAAATGCGAATGCATGATCCACTTTCTACTTTATAAATATTTTCCACTGTTGTATTTCGTGTTAAAAAACGAACTTAATTAAGAATGCCTCAGAAAGGGTCTACCTTGACTTTGTATTGGTTGACATTGACTAAAAACATTACATTTAACCAATCGTACGAAATTTGCATCTACATGATATAGCGTGTGTGTGCGTGCTACTGCCGCCGATGACCAAAATGATAGAGAATCAATGACCTTTTTTTGAAAAAAAAAAAGGAAAAAGACTACCCTTATTGCACTAATTCAATTAGGCTTGCTCATTTTAGTACGTAATAACTAGGGGTGGATTTGGCTGAGTCGAGTCGAATCGAGTTTTAGAGTATTCAAGTTCGGCTCATCTAAAATTTATTGAACTCTCTCTTGAGCTCAAAATCTTGTTCAATCTTGGTGTCATGACCCATTTTCGAAATCATGATCGGCATACGAGGCGAACCGTCTGTAGAAGCCTGACTCATCCCGTACAAGTCTCAAAGATCAGATTACTACCCAAAACATTTAATAACATTTGTAATTCAAAACATATTGAATATAAAACGGATTTATATAAAATCAGCATAATATTTATATACAGTCTATATACCCAAAATAAGGTTTAAGAGTAAACCAAATCAAATATATCAAAAGCCAAATGACAACCCAGTAACCCAACAGTATCTCGGTGCAAAACTCTAATACTCAAAACATAGAGCCCGGATAAAAGGACATCACTAACCAAATGACCTCTCATTGGTAAGCAAGATGAGGATCAGTTGTCGAAGCCAAAATCTGTGTACCTGAAAGATGGAATCATCCACAGACAGAAATAAAATGGGAGTCAAATCCAGTGAGGAATAACACTCCAGAACGCCTCATACATGTCTCATAAAGACTTTTTTGAAAGCAGTCAAATACCACATGCAATAGCAATAGATACATAATTATACATGCTATATATGTATAACCTTTTGAAAATCATTTCGAAATTATTCGCAAACAAAGGAACTAGCATGCACGTAGGCGTAATAAAATCATCTTAGATTTCAAATCGGATTTTCATATTCAAAACATATACAAGCGAAACGGGACTAAGCAAGCATGATATGGACTCTGACATATATCACGAGATGTGTGGACCAGCCATAAATCATGATGAGGACTCATCTCTATCAATATCAAATCATGTGTCTGATCAGGGCAACATGGCTACTAATAACCCTAATAGCTGAGCTATATCAAATCATTGGTATACCAAAGGTTATATGCCTCGTAGCACATGTGTCCCCATATCGAAAACCAAACCATACTATCATATAATATAAAAAATTAAGCATGCAATCCAGCATCAAAATCAGAGAAAAATATATATAATACATATATATATCAATTTCAAAACAGTTATTGATTATTAAATCACATAACCAATTTATTATCACAACCAATCCTCATATTAGTCCATATTCCAGAATATTCTCAGCACATCAAAAATCAGTAAATAGGAGTTCGAGACGCAACCAATGTGTCTGAAATTACTATTCACTCACCTGGAAGTCCAATCAATATCACCAGTTAAGCCCCACTAGTCAGTGGATGGCCTCGCTGGCAGGGACAAGTAGTTGTACAAGTATAAACAGCTCAAACATAAAAATGTGGTACTGTGGTAATGCCAAATGCATCATATACAAATGCAAATGAAGATCTATTCCTACAAAATCGCAAATCTGCCCAAATCATGATCCGTTGGGTATCCAACAGAACCGAACACCTACATTGGCTTTAATCAGCCTCCTGCACATCAATGCAACCTTGAGTTCAACAAATGAACTCAAAATCCTCAAAAATCTCTACTTAGAGATTCAAATCTCTATGACCCATAAGGAGAAATCATCAATTTCTCCAAACCAAACTCAAATCTAAGTAGTTCTAACTCTGATCCAACAAGATGTATCAAAAACTACACCAGATCTGCTAAAAAATAAGCAAATCTAGAAACCCTAGTTTTAGAGAAACCCATTTGGTTTAAACACCAAATCCCACGAAACTGAAGCTTAACCCATAAGCTCTAAGCTTCAGTTTCTTACCGATTAACTCCAATTTCATTTGAAAAAAAGATCTGACCCAGACTTAAAGTTTGGTCGGAGCCCTAGAATGCTCAAATGCAAAGAAAAATAAGAAAATCGGGAGATTAATGGATGTTTCTTACCTAAAAAATTGTTGTGGAAGCAAGGAGAAGCAAGTGAGATCGGAGAGCAATAAATGAGAGAGTTCTCTGGTGGTTGAGATGAGTTATGACCTAAGAAAGGGTAGGTGGAGGGTATTTATAGACTCACGGGCTGAAACGTCGTATTTCATGTAAAACTGCTCAACTGGAACATATCTACATGCTCAGTAGGGGTTCTGCGTACGTAGAATCGTGCTATACGTGGGTAGCATCCCACACAATGTGCATAGACAACAGATCTGGAATCCCCTCACTCTCAAATCTACAATTTACATGTGTTCCACCCCTACTGTGTGTGTAGGAGACATTAACGTGCTCACGGTTCACACCCAAAAGGTGATCAATGTGCCGAGAAGCTTTGCAACACACACAGACTATTCTAAGCACGTTCACGGTCAAACTTAAGCCTCGTCTGTGTGTATAATACCCAGTACTATGCACGTAGTGACCTCAAATGTGCATTACACACGCTGGTCAACATCCAAACACTCTCCAAACTCCAACTCTTCTAGGAATACTACTAGATTCTGGTTAGAACAGGCGGGATATTACATACTTTTCCCCTCAAAAGAAATTCATCCTCGAATTTTGAAACAAATCTAAATCAAAGCTAGGATCAACTCTAGCTCCCCAAGATAAACCCAAATCAAAATCTAGGCTATCAACCTCAAAACGTAGCCAGTGTATAACCAACCCGCGCACAAACATACAAAATGATGATGCCCAAAATATAATGAAATGCAAAAATATGCAAGACATAAATAAAACACATTGACCTAGGAATCATTTGCATCGAACAGGTGTGGATATCTACGCCGCATCTCATCCTTGGCCTCCCAAGTGCCTCCTCAATAGAATGATACTGCCAAATCACTTTCACAGAAGCGATCTCTTTGTTTCGGAGTCTCTTGACCTGACGGTCAACGATCCTCACAGAAACCTCATCATAAGACAGGTCTGGTCGAACCTCAACAGACTGAGGTGCGAGAACATGATATAGATCAGAGAAATATTTCCTTATAAGTAAAATATGAAACACTGGGTGAATTGAAGCAAACTCAAGCGGTAACGCCAACTTATAAGCCACAGCCCCGACTCGGTCGATAATCTCAAACGGACCAATGTATCTCGGTCTCAACTTACCCTTCTTTCCAAATCTCATGACACACTTCATCGGTGACACCTTGAGAAATACATGGTCTCTAACCCCAAACTCCAAATGCTTACGCTACGGGTCAACGTAACTCTTTTGACAACTATGAGCGGTTTGGATCCTCTGCTGGATCAACCTGACTTTCTCGGTAGTCTTGAAAATAATATCTGGCCCCAAAGGCTCTCTCTCATCGGCCTCGACCCAACATAAGAGAGATCTACACTTCCTCCTATTCAAAGCCTCGTAAGGCACCATCTCGATACTCGAATGGTATGAGTTATTGTATGCAAACTCTACCAATGGCAAGTGAGAATCCCAACTCCCAATGAAATCCACAACGCAAGCTCTCAACATATCCTCCAGAGTCTGATTCATACGCTTGGACTAACCATCGGTCTGCGGATGAAAAGCAGTGCTAAAATCCAATCGAGTACCCAACTCCTCCTGCAGTTTACGCCAAAACTGCGAAGTAAACTGAGATCCTCTGTCAGACACTATAGAGACTAGCACGCCATGCAAACATACAATCCTCTCGATTTACAACTTCACAAGTCGTGCCACTTTGTAAGTAGTCTTGACAGGCAGGAAATGTGTCATTTTCATCAATTGGTCCACGATCACACAAATGGATTCATAATCAGAAGATGTCCTTGGCAATCCAACCACGAAATTCATCGTGATGTGATCCCACTTCCACTCCGAAAGGGGTAACTGCTGCATCAATCCAGAATGACGTTTCTCAAGGAAGCTCTGAATCTCTGTCACGGTCTTGGGCCTCTCCCAATGGAGTACTGCCTCTACTTTATTTGGATTCACCATGATCTCATCTTTATACACTACATGTCCTAAAAAAGCCACCTGATCAACTCAGAACTCGCATTTTGAGAACTTCACATACAACTGATGCTCTCGCAAAGTCTACAAGACTGACCTCAAGTGATCCTCGTGCTTTTATCTACTCCTCTAGTACACCAATATGTCATCAATGAAGACAATAACGAACCAATTCAAGTATGGTCTGAGCACATTGTTCATAAAATTCATAAATGTCACTGGTGTGTTAGTCAAGCCAAACGACATCACTAGAAATTCATAATGATCATACCTAGTTTGAAATGTTGTCTTTGAAATATTCTCACCCCTGATCCTCAGTTGGTGATATCCCGACATTAAGTCAATCTTAGAAAACCATTGCGCTCCCTACAGCTGGTCAAACAAATCATCTATTCTCGGAAGCAGATATCGATTCTTGAATGTCACCTTATTCAACTGGCGGTAGTCAATACACATATGAAGGCTTTCATCATTCTTCTTAACAAATAACCCAATATGAGATGCTCGGCTGGACAAATCCTTTTATCCAATAACTCTCTCAACTGCATCTCTAATTCTTTCAACTCTGTTGGTGCCATCTGATACAGTGGAATCGATATCGGATCAGTACCAGGCTGTACCTCTATAGATAACTCTATCTCGCGCTCAAGCGGAAGTCCCGGTAACTCTTCTGAAAACACATCCAAAAACTCTCGAGCTATTGGTACCTCTTCCACTCTCAACTCTGGTCCTGTGGAATCAGTCAATACAAAAGCCAAATATGCCTCACCTCAGCGTATCATCTTCTCCGCTCTAGTGGCTGACATGTAGCCCCTCACAACACTATCTCGCTCGCCCTGATAGCAGAACTCAGTCTGACCAGACGGTCGAAAACATACCCTCTTGGCAAAGCAATCCAATGTAGCATGCCATTCTGAAAGCCAATCTATACCAAGGATGACATCAAATTCCCCCACATCTAATAAAATTAGATCAGCTACCAACTCATGCCCATCAAATGTAATCACACAATTCTGAACCCCAAAATCAGTCACTAACTTACTACATAAAGGTGATGAAAGCTCTAGCAACTTGTCCAACTGACGTAACACAAATCTCGAACGCTCAACAAACTGTGGAGTGATGAATGAATGAGATGCACCAATATCAAATAAAATATATGCAGGAGTATCGAAAATAAGAAGCGTACCGATAACCGCAGCATTGGAGGTCTGCGCCTCCTGATGAGTCAAGTGGTACACTCGAGCTTGCCCTCCTATACCTATATCAGCCCCTATGCTAATGGTATTTGAACCTCTGACCACTGACTGCACTGTCTATGATACTGTGCCATATTTTATAGGGCACTCAACCACTTTATGTGTTGGCTGCCTACAATGGAAATAGAGGCTTGCCGCCCTGGCACAAGCTCCAGAGGGCTTCCTCCCACACGTCTCACAAGGTGGACGTGAGCCTCCAAAACTCTGTCCTCCAGCATGCCCTGCTGGCTGTGCCACACTAGCACTCTGGGATCTCTGTCCCTACCTATAGCCCTGACCTCCAGAGGAATGTTTGTGTCTCTGCTCTTCCTGTCCACTCTAATTCGACCTTGCTGGCCACAAGATGAACTCTCTGCCTTTGCCCTCTTGGGCTTTCTCGGTTGTCTATCATCTTGGTACTCCATGCTCCTCACAACCTCAGATATCTGCGATACCATAGACAACCTCTGAGTCACTACCACTCTCCTGATCTTTAGTAGCAACCATTCAAAAACTTCCTTGCTAAAGCCTCCTCACCTCGGGCTTAAGCAGGTGCACATCGGCTCAACTCCCGGAACCTATCATCATACTCAGCTACTGTCACACCAGGCTCCTGGTGAAATTCAGTAAACTGGTCTGTCTTCTTATCCCTCTCGCTCTGAGGAAGAACAAACAATGTGAGCTCATTCTTGAACTCTTCCCAAGTAGCAACTAGGTGAGATTCCTGATCTTGCCACCACCTAGCGGCTCGATCATCCAATAAGAATGACACAAGTCTAACTCTCGTAGCATCATCTGTAAGCTCTATCACATCAAAACATCGTCCCACTGTGAAAGTGAAACTCTCGGGATCCTCTCCCATATTGCCAGCAAATCTATGCGGAGCAAATTTTAGAAATCTAGCAAGACGAGACTCAGCATCAGACGGAGGTGTCGCTGAAACTACTACAGGTGTTGGTACTGCAACTGTCTCTGGCGAGGGTGGAGGAACTAGTGGTGCTACAACTGGCAGAACATGCTGACCTTCAGCTGCCTGATCGACTAAAAATGCCTCCACCCGAATAAGAACTTGGGTGAATCGCTCGAAGGCGTCCATAGGACCAACGGGCGCTGGTTGGGGCTAAGGTACTGGTGTAGTGACCTCAGGCAAACTAGCCGCATCATACTGATTGGCTATAGAATAATCAACATCCTCAACAAGCTGATGTCTAGGCCTCCCACGGCCTCGACCTCAACCATGACCTCGACCATGAG
>CAODLS010085625.1:0-11224 GCA_948243855.1 Flueggea neowawraea | reverse complement strand
AAATGGTTCACAATAGTTCACTATAATGTCCATCATTTTGTGAACTATTGTGAATACCAAAATCGACCCTGTAAATTTTTTTGAGGGTCAAATTCATTTGGAATTTCTAAAAAAATTAAAAAAAAATCATTTAAATTTTTTAAAAAATATGAATTATGTGAACCATTGTGAACAAGAAAAAAACTACTACAAATGTGAAGTATTGTCAACCAAAAAATTGTTAAATTTGTTGAAAATTTTAACCAAAATAATTAAGAAAAAAAATATTTAGACTTTTTGAAAAATATGAATCTGTGTACTATATTGTGAACCGTTGTGAACTCAAAACACAATCTGAATTAAGAAAAAATCAATTTCTCACAAAAAGTCAATTTCTTGCACGCTTTCAAAAAAAATGGCATTTTTGATATGTGGTAAAAATAAGGTGATATTCCCAATATTTACAAACTTGACATGTTATTTTCAAAAAAATGGCATCCCATTTTAGTATAATTGTGTCATTGTTGTCCCTAATAAATACGAGGCTGTATATGAACAATTCCAGGGTTGCTCAACTGCAGAGAACAAAAGATTTTTCTTGGAAAACTTCAACTGTTCCTCAAGTTTACATTGACATTCCATTTCTTCCAGAATCATGATCATCTTTTCATTTTGATCCGAACGACCTTATGTTCTTTTTGCTGCATTGAAATTGCGTGGTAAATAAAAGATTGCACAAGAGTAAAGAGTCGGAGAGAACTCAAGATGGACTCTGTATGTTTATTCCATTTATATATCTTTACACAGAAATGGTTAAAAGAATGAAGCACAAAAAAAATGGAATCAACACAATATTGGCAACAACCCAAACAAACATTACCAAGAGAATAATTTAAGTCCAAAACCATATCTTTTTTAGCAGCAGAGTGGACAGATTATCAAACCATTCTCATTACAATTCTAGCATTTGCTTGACAACCGATCATCTGAAATCATTCTCTGGCTGCCGCTGCAATTGAAGCAAAGCACAAACCTAACACCACCACAAGCTTCGCAAGGTCCATTTGATCGATCCATTGGAACTCCATCAAAGAGTACCTTTAGCTTGCCTTGTTCATGCAACCCCAGAACTTCCTTACCTTTCCTTGATGAACAGTCTTGGAGGCATTATCTTTCTATCCAACACTCTCCATAGCTCCTTGTCAGGAAATCAGGCGATAGAAGATAACGCGAAATAACGAAGAGCAATCACACAAGAACACAAGATTTACGTGGTTTGATCAATAACCGATCTACGTCCACGGGCAGAACACAATTATTCTATTATTCAGAGTTACAACTGGCCAAAAAGACACAAAGATTGTTCTCAAGCCACCTATTTATAATATACAATGAAACCCTAACCAAAATAGACCATTCAAAACCCTAATACATGTATTAGAACCCTTTCTAAGTAAGAAAACACGTTCATAATAGGTTACACAGACAAACCGGGTAAGACAAGGTTGAAACCCCTCAAGACACGGTCGAGTAGTTGTATCCATGTAATAAAAACAAGACACGGTCTGTCCCAGGCTGTGTAATCCACTGCCTCGTCATTCCTTGGTCTTTTCGTCTCCATTCCGTCTCATTTAGACTTTGCTTCATCAATTATCAATCATGGCTTCAATATTGATCAAGAAAATCGACTTCAACATTAACAATTCTCCACCTTGAAGTGAATTTTCTTCCTTACACAACTCATCCATAGAATTACTCCTCTGCCACACCACCCGAAGGGTCTCAAGTCTTGCAATAATGAACCAAGTCCATCCCGGACTTGCCTCCACTAGTGCTAGCTTTTCATCCACTCCTAACAACACACCACCGTGCATCTTTTCCTTTGTCCTCCAGTGATGGCCTTTTATCGTCACCAACACAATTGTCATGCCTTGGTATACTTATTGTTAGATCTCGTGAATCAACCTGATTGATCTTTTCCTGTTCTAAGGTCTCGATCTCAAACTCCACCCGTTTTCCTACAGAACTCACAACAGTCCTTAAATCATTAGCCACTACTGAGATGCCAATCAAGGTGTAAATGTCATTATACAATTTACCATTCATCACAACTGAAGATCCCTTGCACACGCGAATTCCTCCACCTCTTCCTGAGAAACTATAACCATGCTTAGCCAAATCACCAACAGAAATCAAGTTCCTTCGCAATCCAGTGACATACCAAGCATCAAGTTTTCTGACATTCCTGTCATGCATCTTGATCTTCAAAGATCTACTACTTTCAACACTCAGCTTCTCACCATCTCCTAATTTCATATTGTCTTTCCATTCTTTAAAAGAATCAAACAGTTTCCTATAAAAAATCATGTGATAAGCTGCACCAGTGTCAATAACCCAACTATCTTCAAATCTACATGCAGTAACTGTCAACACTTCACTACTCTCCCCCATCATCAGAATTATACTGAAACTCCACAGAATTATTCTGAACAACTGTTGTGCTTGATTTCCCACCGTTTCCCCTATATGGACAATTCTTTTTCACGTGTCCAATCTCCTTACAGTGATAACACATCAAACCATGATTCTTACTCATTTCCTTACCCCTACTAACGGTTAATCCAGACTCCACTCTGTCTCTACCTGAACTAGAAGTTAACCTCTTCAATTCTTTAGACAACAAAGCATCATTCACATCATTAACATAAATTCCACATTTACCATACATGATAGTATCAATAAAACTCTCATATGACTCAGACAACAAATGCAATAGAAACATAGCTTGATCTTCATCATCAATGTCAACACCAACACCTTTCAAATCTAATACAATCCTATTAAATTTATCAAAATGTTCATTTACATGCATGCCTTCTGACATCCTCAAGGTATGCAGTCGTCTTTTCTGATAAAGCTTATTCAATAGGGATCTCTTCTGATACCTAATTTCTAGCTTCTTCCATAAGCCTGCTGCAATAGTTTCATCAGCTTCCTCCCTCAAGACTTCATCCGTCAAACTCAATAGAATTGCACTATGCACTCTCTTCACAGCCTTCACTTTTTGCGCCGCTGTCAGTTCTATCGGTAATTTCTCTTCACCTTCAATCGCCTTCTCACACTTCTGTTGAACCAGAATCGCCTTCATGTTCAGCTTTCACAGCGTGAAATCATTCGAACCATTGAATTTCTCAATATCGAATTTATACGAAGACATCTTCTTTCTGCAGAACGAACCCCAGGAGTATCTGAATAAACAACCTGTGGCTCTGATACCACTTGTCATAAAATCAGGCGATAAAAGATAACGCGGAATAATAAAGAGCAATCACACAAAAACACAAGATTTACGTGGTTCGATCAATAACTGATCTACGTCTATGGGCAGAGCACAAATAATTCTACTATTCATAGTAAAAAACAAGCACAATGGCTTACAACGGCGTTCAAAAGCTTACTCGGCCATCAAAAGGCCCCCAAGATGTTCCAAAGCCCCCTTATATAGTTAACAAGTAATACAAGTCAAAACCAATTAGGAAAATCCTAATTGAAACCCTAAATCCCGTCAGAATTTATTACACGGTCAGTGAAGTAAAGACACAGACAAAGCTCCTTGAGACACAACCATTCCTTCTTGTTCGTGTAGCCCAAAAAACCCGACAAGCCAAGACACGGGCAAAGACACGGCCGTGGCCAAGGCCATGTCTGCCCAGTTCTTGTCTCTTTAGGCTCCAGTGCATTGCATGGTTAATTCCACGCCCGTGTAGCTCCCTGTGTCCGTCCAACAACTCTTTTTCCTTCACAAATCCGTCCGTTTTTTGCTTGTATCACTTCCTATAAGGCTTTGGCTTCAATCTTGATCAATAAATTCACTCTAATCTCAACAGTTTAGAGTTGTTTGGTCATAGCCTAGAGAGGTTTAATGTCGGTGGAACAGAGAACGAACATGTAAGTTGCTCCGGCGATGGCCATGATTAAGGAGGCAAAACCATGAA
Source organism: Flueggea neowawraea (assembly GCA_948243855.1). NCBI lineage: Eukaryota > Viridiplantae > Streptophyta > Magnoliopsida > Malpighiales > Phyllanthaceae > Flueggea > Flueggea neowawraea. The sequence goes on along the minus strand of CAODLS010085625.1, from coordinate 7,250 downwards.
CCACCGGCCGGTGATTACTTGGACAGAAAGGCTCTTCATGCCGGCAAAGCCGGCGATACCACCACCACTAGGACTAGCGACTACCATTTTTTTTTGTTTTATTAGTGACTAATGACTTTGTGGTCTTGAGAGAAAGTATAGGACTTGTTTGTTGCTTACATAAATAGAGATATATGGTGGCATTATCTTCGTATAGAATTTAATAGACATAAAAAAAAAAAAGAAAATTAATCTTGCAAAGACTTGAGAGTTGACTTGGAGGTGATATACAACAAATTAGTTAGTATATGTGGTTACTAAATATACTTATGTCTTTTGGACAATTTTTGGATATTTGATCTTATCCAATATAAATATTTTGACTATTCTAGTGATAAATATTTTGGCTTATCACATGAGGTTATTAATATGTTCCTCCTTGTAAAAAATTATTCGTAATTACAGTAAATAGGTAATAGTGTTTAGAAGAGTATTAATACTAGTAATCCAAATTATATGCAATTGATGATAAATATTGCTAGATTATATGTATATTAAAATTGTTGTCAATCCTTGAAAGCAACTTAGTATTAATAATCCAAACTATATGATAAGCATTGCTAATTTTTTTTTATAAATTAAATTGTATGAATCTTTAGAAAAAAAAATTGTAATACTAATAGTCCAAATTTTTGACATGCTAGTTTTAAAAGGATGTTTTTATGTTATAAATATTTTTTTTCAGCGCTTGAATACTGTCGGTTAAAGAGTGATTTTGAACTGTAGAAAGAAATTTGGTGAAGGATAAAAAATAAAAAGAAATTATATAAATAAAATATATGTGCACGATGAACATAGTTGTCTTTTGTCAATTTCACATAATAAATGCTCAATTTGGACAGGATTTTCTCCTTTTAGTTTGAGGAGATTACCTGGTCCACTTGTTTTAGTATTTGATATTTGTTCTGTACGGTGTGATTATACATTATAGGTTTACTTTCCATAATTAGTAATTCAAAGTTTTGTATTTTTCGATTCATGCCATCATTTTTTTAGATATATTTACTTTACTGTTTTATCGAAATAATGCAATTTCGGTTACTTTTGTGTTGTGTGAGCTTTTGGCAACTATAATAATTACTTTTCACCTTTTCTCTTTGGTCATTGGTTTGTTGTTGGTTTGTCGTAGTAAGATGTATAATAACAAGCTTTGATCATCTTCAAGTTGTGTGGCGATGTTTGCAATCTGTATACGAGCTTATACATGAGAGTATCATGAATTCTGCAAAAAATATGTTGAAACCTTTGTTTATGGGTTCAAATAGATTTGGTTTGATTTTATGCCTGTTTTTGAAGCATTGACAGAATAATAAAGAGAAAAATAATGGTTATATCAGCCATGTAAGTCATCCAGTTTTTCAAAACAACCGTCACATCATCATCTTTCTTCGTATCTGCATCGACTTCAAGCATGGAAGCTTACAAGGATAATTGTGGAAAGTGCAGTGACTTCAAGCATGACAGATCTAGTCAAGTTGCTAACAAATCTAATTATCAACAAAAAAACGATAATTTCAGTAAGAATGATTGACGATAGATAATTAATGAAAGAGAAAAAGACTTACTCTTCTTTCAGTTGTTTGTTTGGATTGAAAGAGGATGACACAAAGTCCATTGTTAAAGAAAAGAAGAGATTTTTGATTTGGGACCGTGCATTTGTATTTTAGAATGAATGTATCGCATGCTGAATTTTTTGAAAATTTTGTTTAAAATTTTGAAAGAAGGCCATGTGTAGAGGTAATTTGTATATTCTGGGCACATGTAAGTAAAAGTGCGCAGACAACATACCAATATACAATACAATCACTAGGAATCAATAGGAGTCGAATACCTACCTTGATTCTAGCAAGAACGACGGGTGTGCAGTGATGAACAAGATCGTTGCAGGCCTCTGCAGCTGAACTGCGATCACCAAGGATGAGTGCAGCTGATGATTGCACCGTCTAGATGCCTTATTGAGACCGAATTGACAAAAAAAGAAGAGTCGTCTTCTTTTGTTCTTTCTTTGTAGAAGAATGTGAAAGTCAGAGAGCGGAGAGAGAGCATAAAGAAAAAGTGTTTCTCTTGAGGGTGGAGTAAAGAACTTGATTTTTCTCTTACTCTTATCCTCTTTTCCTTATTTGTATCAAATAAGGAAACTATCCATTGCATAGGCTTCTCTCTTAGTTGGGCTCATTTGGTCCAATTAAGAAGCCTACAACCAAATACAATTAAATAGTTGGGCTCATCGATTAACCTGGTAACTGATGGACCCGGCCTCCACCCATTATCGTCATGGACGGACCCAGTTTTTCAACATCTCCCATTCGCATATAACGGTATAGTAAATCATCATGTAACATGGTTATCACTCTCATAATCATGCTTGATCTCCTTGTCAAACAGGCAAATCGACCGCGCAGCTAGCATACTATAAGAGTACCAACACTATACACCGATCTCGACTAACAGATCCTACTATTGTTGTGTCTTCGATATAAGTTTCAACCTGTAAATAAAATTTATGTATGCCTTTTCCTTAAAACATTTTTCACAATCGCTCATTCCGCTTGCAATTCTAATCTCAAGGAAGTTTTACTCATGTTCACATATAATGACAATGATAGGTGCCTATGCAAACATTGAGACTAGTACGAATGAGTCATTAAAAACGATCTTCCCCTCTTACATCAAACAATCCACCTTAGCCAAGTTCACTTAATCAGTGTAACGCATTTGATTGGATCAACCATGACCATTAACAATACACCAAAGCAGCCTAACTCAACTAAGTGTTTCAAATGCGTTAAAGGTCTTAAGGGTTTAGCCACCGAGAACCGTATGTTCATGGCAAGGTCTCACACTAGAAAAAGTGAGATCATTATTTATAATGTTTTCCATCCCCATGGTCGTATATAGAACACATGGTATGATCATGTGTTGTAATGTTCTATCATTCCCTTGAAGGATGGAATGTGTACAAGTTTACCAACACCACAAAGAAGCTTAAGTTAAAATGTATTTCGTCATTTTGACCTTAATCCACCAATTAATAGGATTACTTATAGCTTTTAGACAAAATGCTAAAAAAACTTTCAATTTTAACATATGATCATTTGAAGATCATCATAGGAATTTATTCTATGGTGTACATTACTTTCTGTACGACTTCTCTTGCTCATTTACAATGTACTCACAACTGTAAAGAGCAAGACAACTTTTTGATTATGAAAACGCTCTCGACTTCACGTTCAAAATAGCCTCATCTTAGTCCTTTTCTCACATATTACAACACTAAGGTAAACACCCATATGAGTGTGTTACTTTTCTGTCCAACATGCTCTTTTACTAACGAATGTGTCCTCACAACATTCTTATATATGTATTGCAAACAATGAATTTCCAAAGAAAATATGATTTTCTTAATGGACTCAAAATCATAATAAGAAAATACAAAGTATTGTTTCATTTTCTACGCAGACCTAAAGAGGCAACTTGTCTGATGAGATCATCTCTAACTATAGGCTTAGTAAATGAATCTACAATCATTTCTCGTGTAGGAATATACTCCAAATTCACCTTTCCTCGTACAACTAGATCTCTGATAAAATGATACTTAATCTTGATATGCTTAATCCTTCCATGGTACTTAAGGTCCTTGGAATAAGAAATCGATGCTTGACTATTGCTATAAATAGTCAAAGGGTATTGAGAATTAGTTAGACCTAGGTGGTTAAAAAACCTCTTCAACTAAACAGCTTCTTGCGCTGCGACAGACGTAGCTATGTACTCAGATTCCATAGTAGACAATACTACGCTAGTCTGTTTCTTGCTTCTCCATGACACAGCTTCATTGTTAAGCAAGAATGTATATCTGGATGTGGATTTTCTCTCATCCACATCTCCACCCAAGTTTGCATTTGTGTATCCTCTTAAGCGCATATCATTTCCTTGATAACACAGTGCATAATTAGCAGTGCCCTTCAAGTATCTTAGAACACGATTTACTACTCGCCAATGCAATTTTCCAAGGTTTGACTAGAATCTGCTTAACAACCAACAACAAAGTAGATATCGGGTCTTGTACGCATCATTGCGTACATCGGGCAACCAATGGCATTGGCGTATGGAACTTTTTTCATGCGTTCCTTCTCTGTTAGCATTTGTGGACACTTCTTATAGCTTAGCTCATGGTTTTTAGCTATAGGGGTTGTCATAGGATTGCAGTTTTTCATGTTAAAATGCTATAAGACTTTATTAATGTACCATTTTTGTGACATAGATATCAATCGCTTAGATCGATCTCTTAAGATTTTAACCCCAATGATATATTATTCATTTCTCATGTCTTTCATTTCAAATCTAGCCAATAACCAGTCTTTAACATCCTTGATATAGGTGAGATCATTACTAGCAACAAAAATGTCATCTATGTATAACGTTAGAATGACAAACTTATCTCTAGAGCGTTTAAGGTATACACAATGGTCTTTATCGATCTTCTTAAGATCAAATGAGATAATAGCCTTATGAAAGCGAATATACCATTTCCTTGAAGATTGCTTGAGACCATAAATAGATCTCTTCGGTTTGCAAACTTTATGTTTACTACCAGGAACTATGAAACCTTCAGGTTATACTGATAAACGTTCATTTGTGCATATTTATGTGATTAAATTCATGATGTTTTGGAGGTAGAACGAGCGTTTATCATGAGTTCTAGTACTTTTATGCTTTATATTGTGTTTCTCAGGTCAAATAATGATGTCTTGATGATAAGAAGTGAAAGCAAGTTGAAATGGAGTTCGAAAGATGATGTTTGAGGTTGTAGGAGCAAGACACGGTTCCCATTCGGTGTCCCACGGCCGTGGCACAGCTGGATTACACGGATAGGAGACTTGAACGATGTTGATGTCACATAAATGAAGACACGGACGTGGCTGGATTGGACACGAGCGTGTCTGTGGCCGTGGAATTCACTGTACTGTTGGGCAATGCGTGACACGGACAAGATGTGAAGGACATGGGCAGAGGAAGTAAAGACACAGTCACGATCCCGTGTCTGTGGATTTTCCACTGAGGAAAAAAAGCAAGAAATGGTCAAGTGATTTGAGACACGACCGTGGGTTTCGTCCGTGTTTACCCAGAAATTACGAAAATCAAGCTATTTATGAGGGTTTCGGGATTCAATTGAGAGAATAGACTGGAGGCACGAAAAATACACTGAGTTAGGTCAGAGAGAGAGCTGGGTTTCAAGAAGAACACACCTTAGACTGAATCAACATCAAGATTAAGTGGATTGCTTAAAGATTGAAGGATTATCAATGGGTTTCCTTTCTTTCTCTTGTTTTCCTTTATTACTCGTTGTTGTATTGCTTGTTAACATGAACTAAATTCTTATCGCATCTGGATGAGATGAATCCTAGGATGAACTATTGATTGGGCTTTGTTATTTCGTTGCTTGATTCATAAATTAAGACTTGCCTATGATGTTTATTGTTATTATTGAATTGATTCTACCGATGTGTTGATTCGATGATTGATTGAATGCATGAGAATCGAGAGACTTGTCATGTATTTAGAATCACTCATAGGTGAGAGGAGTTGCACGCAAACCTAGAGATAGGTCGACGTAAATCCTTCGGATTAAGGTCAAACTTAATATGGGAATTCATAAATCATATTTAATGCGACGTGGGGGTTTTAATTAGGAAGAGATTCCGATTAATCAACTTGACGTTATATGTTAGTTAACTCGAGAGAGAGGCTGACGTATTTTAGGAATTCTTACGGTCTAATTGCATGAACAAGTAATTTAGTGACGAAGTCAGGTTTCACATAGGTAAGTTCTAGGGGATTCATCATCTAGATGCCACGTTCATCTTGATTGTTTAGTTTTATTCTCTTCGTGTTGCCTTTTAGTATGTTGCGGTATCTTTATTTTATTTCACATTTAATTACAGACGCATTTTTTTCGTAGGCTAGATAATAGAAAAACAGTGATTACTAGTACTTTTAGTCTCTATGGGATACGACACTTGGTACTCAAGGATCCACTTGCTATAGACGATAGGTACAGTTGCCTCAGTCTTTAGGTGTAAGTCTTTGACAACACCAAGTTTTTAGCGTCGTTGCCGGGGACCAAGATATTAGGAACACTTAAAATTTTGTTAATCTAGCCATTTTCTTTTCTTATCTTGTTCTATTTTTTTTTTAATTTTTGCTTTACTCATTATTTTTTGTTGTTGCCTTTACTGTTAAGTTTTAATCTATCTCTGCGGAATTACGTGTGGGTTTTGTGTGTGTTGTTAGCTTGCAGGTGTTTTCCGGTTTATGACCAGAGCAAATTATACTGAGCTAGTTGAACCAGACCCCGAGATTGAACGCACTGTGTTAACCCGACTTAGAGACAAAATCAAACAGAGAGCTGAAGAGATAGACAGGAAAATGATAGCAGCAATGGTAGAGAATAATCAATCGGCAGGAAATCAACATGGAGCGCCAGTTGTACAAGGTAATCCTGTGTTTCAACCCATGACCATGTCGGACTATGCTAGACCAAACCTAACTGGAACCAAGTCGAGCATAGTGAGACCAACTGTTGTGGCCAATAACTTCGAGATAAAGCCAAACATAATTCAGATGGTGCAACAGTTTGTGCAGTTTGATGGGTTGCAGGATGAGGATCCAAATGCACATTTGGCCAGTTTTTTAGAGATATGTGACACATTTAAGAACAATGGGGCTACGAGTGATGCGATCAGATTGAGGCTATTTCTGTTTTCTCTCCGAGGTCGGGCTAAACAATGGCTAAACTCCTTACCGTGAGGATCGATTACCACTTGGGATCATATGGCAGAGAAATTCCTACTGAAATATTTTCCACCTGCCAAGATAGCCAAATTGAGGAATGATATTTCCTCCTACGCACAGATTGAGTTAGAATCATTGTATGATACGTGGGAGAGATTCAAAGAGCTATTGAGAAAGTGTCCACATCATGGGCTACCTATTTGGCTCCAAGTTCAGACATTTTATAATGGGTTGAATCCGAGCACTAGGCAAATGATCGACGTTGTATCTGGAGGAAATTTGAATAATAAAACACTAGAGGCTGCACAGGAGTTGATAGAGGAGATGGCCATGAATAATTATCAATGGCACACAACACGACTGAAGCCATCGAAACCAATTGGGTTATATAATGTAGACGCAGTAACAGCTTTGGCCAT
>CAODLS010085583.1:0-18789 GCA_948243855.1 Flueggea neowawraea | reverse complement strand
AAGGATCCAAGGTTCTGTATTTTGAAGTAACCTAAAATGGGTTCATCGGATCGGTTGTTTAACAGACAGAGAACCGTTCATGAGTTACTTGGAGGTGGTTTTGGTAAGTCAAGTCAGCATCTTTGATGATTTATTTGATCCATCGTGTAGGGATAAAAAATGCGATTAAAGTTTGTTTCTTTGTTTGGTTTTAATAGTTGCAGATGTGATGCTGTGGAGGCAAAATAATGTTACTGTTGGGATATTGTTGGTGACTCTATTTTCTTGGATTGTGTTTGAGATTTCTGGCTACACCTTGCTATCGCTTGTTTCTAGTGTTCTCCTCCTCCTTGTTACCATTTTCTTTCTTTGGGCCAAATCTGCTGCAATTCTTAACAGGTAAGTTTTGAACAACTCTGTTTTAGTCTGGCATCTTTTAATCTCGTATCTCATTGACGGAATTGCAACTTCTGGTTTGTTTCTTGAATTCTTTTTTGAATTTTGATCTTTTGTACTATGTTTATTTCACTATAACATCTTTAGTTATCTATTCATTCTGCATTTCAGGATCCGCGTGGCTATTTACGTCACTTTTTAACAAAATGGTACTGCAGAATTCTGTTAGTTGATTTGTTTCACAAATTCTATTATCTTTAGGATTGATTGCCATAACATTTGCAAGGTTTTAGGATTTAGGGTTGCACATGATCCACTCTCTATGTCCCATTTTCTTCTCCAGGGGGCTTTGATTGTAGAAGAATTGAAATCGTTGAATTCCAGTATGTTATTGATAAATCTAGCTCATTCTTATAAATCCTACGTTATCTGGGATACTGAAATCCTGCGATAAACCTCCAGATGCTTCTTGAGCTATGGATCAGCTAGCAAATGACTTTTACTTTCATGTTCTAGTTTTACTATTACTCCAGAAGGTCCAGTTGTTTGCCTATCAAAGATGTGTGGACTACGTTTTTATTTCTCATCGATTTCAAGGATTACCATTAAAATGGATGAATGAATAGTTGACACATTTTGATCATTGTCGCAAAACCAAAACAATGTAGATCAGCTGAACTGTTTTGTTCAAATGCTTTTGTTTTATGATCGATGCGGCTAGTTTGGCTGATTGATTTTGAAAAGTTTTCTTGAGTTTCTGCTCCTGCATGCCGAACTGAATTATTTTGGAATGAATGATGAATACTGCCATTCTTTCTGCATCTCATTTGCTGATCTTCTACAACTTGAGACTTAAACTATGTATTCCCCCCTCCTGCAGACCAGCTCCACCATTACCTGCATTGTATCTGTCAGAAGAAATGGTAAATGAAGCTGGAACTTGGATAAGAACACATGTGAATGCTTTGCTCTCAGTTTCCCAAGACATTGCCCTTGGCAAGGACACGAAGTTGTTCTTTAGAGTGGCTGCATACCTTTTGCTGATATCTGTGGGTGGAGGCCTAACTGACTTTCTAACTTTGGCCTACACCAGTAAGTTTCATTCACTTTTCCATTATAATTTTTGTTTTTGATTGGTTTCATTCACAGTGATGATGAATATGGACACTTTTAGGATGGTTTCCTTTTTCTTCTTATACTGATTATCCATAGTTTAATGCCCGGTTAAACATTATCCTCGCCGCAGGCCTTGTTGTCATTCTTACAATTCCAGCGCTTTATGAGAGATATCAAGATTATATCGACACGTATATGAAGCTTCTGAACAGGAAACTACTGCAAATTTATGTGAAATTTGATGTGGAGTGTATCAGCAGAGTTCGAAAATGGATTTTGGAGAAGCAGAAACTAAGCTGATTTCTTTCTTTTTTTTTCTTCCCATATACCACTTCCCCTCTGACAATATCTCTTTTGCGGGCTGGCGAGTGCTTCGGGTTGATTTCATGATTCTTATCAAGCTTTGGGGTGCAGGGAGTCTGTCTTTTCCCTTTTTCATTCTCTCAAACAGTTTTCTTCCCTTTTTTGTTCTTCATTTCCTCGCCAGAATTTTTTTGGCTATTGGAGAGAGATACATTGAGCAGAGAATGGGGAAAATGTTGGCAGTGAGGGTGATATTTTGTTGTAATATTCTTTGAGAATCATCTGTGTAAAGTACATCACAAGCAGATACAGCTCCTATATCGAAAGAGTAACAACAATCCAATCCCATGAACGTAGTGTTAATATATTCATTGATTAAATTTTAAAAACATTACTTTAAATAAAAAGAAACTAGGGATGTTTGATGGTTGATGTTATCTGAGAATTTTTTAATAAACACATAAAGTTGAATCATGTATCCTATCAATAATCTGTTGATTTAATAGTATATTGACTCTAGATAAACTTTATTTATCCAGGAGGAATAAACAAAGAAAACTATATAATCCCAAATTGTATGTAAATGAAAAAAAAAAGTCGGAAAATGAAAAAAAAAATTGGAAACCTGATTAGTTTGAGTTTATGATTATAGTCCTGAATCAGTGTAAGGGTTTGCTATGAAAGTGGGGATTGGTTCTGGTGTTGAAGCAGAACTCAGGCCTAATTTTAAGTGTCTCAGATATTTAAAGAAACGAGGGATTACTATTTACATGCCTAACGTAAATCGTAATATTACAGTATTTTTAAAATACTCATATTACGTGTCTCAGATATTTAAAGAAATGAGGGATTACTATTTACATGCCTAAGGTAAACAGTAATATTACAGTATTTTTAAAATACTCATATTAAGTGTTAATTTACCTAATAAAAAACGTAAAAATACCAATATGTCCTCTGTCTCCTCATTTCCCCTTTCTCATCTCTCTCTACCTTTCCCACGTTAAATATTTAGATCTCTGGCGCTTAGCAATTTTCTTTTGAACTGAACTGTTAAATATTTCTAAAAACTTTCGGTAAGAGTTTTTTAAAAATTTTGAATTTTGAACCATTGTGAATTTTAAAATTGTATATTATTGTGAACCTCAAAACTGACCCTAAAAAAATAATTTTAAGTAAAAATATGTTAAATATTTCCATAAAAATTCATTTAGACTTTTTTGAAAATATGAATTGATCGAACAATTGTGAACCATTTAAATTATGTATTGTATAAAACAAAAGAAAAAACAACATATGTGAATTATTGTGAACAAAAAAATTGCTAAATTTGTTGAATTTTCTTAACAAAATAATTAAATAAAAAAATTATTTACACTTTTTTTTTTGAAAATATGAACTATATATTTTATTGTGAACCGTTGTGAACTCAAAAGCACAATCTGGATTAAAAATACTTTTTTAGAAAAAAATCAATTTCTCACGGAAAAATCAATTTCTCACAATTTTTTAAAAAAATGACATTTTTGATATATGACAAACATAAGTGATTACATTTTTAATACTTGCAAATTTGATATGTTGTTTTTAATAAGTGGTATTTTTTTGCTATAAAACTGTAATTCTCCTCACATTTTAATTTTTCGGTCCAAAAATTAATCCCACGTATTGTATTATATTAAATCCTAACCTTAAAAACAAGATTTTCTCCCTGTTCTCCAGCCATTTTCCTCACCTGGCCCGTTTTATACACCATTTTATCAATGAAAGCATGAATCTCTCCTGAGTTTTTCATTAATTTCGTCTTCAGAGCAGTACTCTCTTGAGGAAGGTCGAGAATTTGAGATGGAGATGATACAGTTCCATCATCAGCTGGAAACAGAAGAAAGACTTGAGATTCAGAGTGTAATCACAAAGGAAAAAGAAAGGGTCTTCACAGGGATTTCTTGAAATATAACGGAAACCCCGCCTAGCCCACAGCAAACGACCTATAGACTTAATTTATATTGAAGACAAAAAACAGAGAAAGTTGTAATACAATTGTTTTTATGCTACGGTCAGGGCATAGGTTTAAGGGTCAAAAACAGCTACGTTTTTTTTAATAACCCACAATTTTCTTGTATGATTTGTATCACCTTCTAAAATATATCTCTAATTAGAATAAGATTCATACAAAATTTACTGCATATTTACTGATGAATCCGAGTTTTTGCTTATAGTCTTTAGTCAGCACAAGGTTTTGCTAAGATTGTGGGGATTGATTCTGGTGTTGAAGCAAGAATAGTGGCCTAATTTTAAGGAATTGGAGTTGGTTCTGGTTTTTGAGTCTCAGTAAATTGAAGAAACACCTGATGCTCTTCAAAAATTTATGGTCTAAAATTGTTTCTGTTGGACTGCAGAAAGCAAAAATCAATCCTTTACGAGGCTTTACTAGAATTTGTCATTAAGATCATGTAAAGCAAAAAATCATATCAGAACCCAAAAACCAGAACCATCGATTTTTAGTCGGTAACACCTAACAATGCACAACTGAATCATATCGAAGAGAAATTTGGCACCGGTATCACCAGTATTGGACAGAACAAAATTTCTGGAACTACTAAAACTAGTGAAGTTCTCATCTTCACTGAAGGGACTTCCCTGAATCCCTGTCATCTTTAGACTGATCTTCATGATTAGGTTTCTGATGAGTAGGTTGACCATTTGTTGAAGAGGGTTCCTGAGATTGATCAAAATAAGAGCTAATTGGATCTTCAGGGCCACGATCAGCAGAATCATAGTGGAACCTTCGTTTGAGTGAAAGGTTTTTGATTCTACGAGATCGACCTTTTAGTGGAGAGGGTTCGAGATTGATCAGGGTTATAGATTCCTTGTCCCATTTTTCTTTTCTTCTCAGTAATTGGAGATTGATCTCCATCACCACCATTGTTAGAATCATTCAGAGGACGTTTCTTGCTTTCCTGTGCCTGATCATCATCATCTTTGTCTTCATCCTCTTCTTGAGTGGGCTGATTTTGATCATCATCTTTGTCTTCCTCCTCCTCTTCTTCTTCCTCCTCTTCCTCTTGTTGTTGTTCGTTCTCTTCGTTTTCTTGATTTGCGTTTTCAGCGTCGTTGTCAGAATCTCCTCCTTCAAGAGTCTGTCTCAAGTCGATGCAAGCATTGCAGTCACATGTTGAAGAATAAGTATGTTCCTCGGCCTCATTTTTTTCAGAATCCTCTTCTTCTTCTTCCTCCTCCTCCTCCTCTTCCTCATTGTTATCTTCTTCTTCTTTTTCTTCGTTGTTGTCATCTTCTTCTTCCTCCTCCACCTCATCCTCTTCTTCATCTTGATGTATATCATCTTCTTCGTCTCCTCCTTCATTTTGTTCTTGATCTTGATCTTCTTGATCATCTTCCGGTTGTTGTTCTTGATTGACTTCCTCACCCTCATCTTCTTCATTTCTGTGTTCAACAGAATCCCATGGCTTTGGACTGTAACAGTGCAAATCCGTACTGACTGTTCTGCCGTGGAAGACTGATTCTTGATCTTGATGTTGATTTCCTTGTTGATCATGTTCCGGTTGTTGTTCTAGATTGACTTCCTCACCCTGAGCTTTTTCTTTTAGGTATTTAGCCGATTCCCATGGCCATGGCCTTGGAATGTCAAACCATTCTAGACCTTTTTCTTCGCTTTCGCCATACACTTCTCTTCCATTATCTTCCTTCTCTTCCTCCTCTTCTTTTTCATTATCTTCTTCTTCCTGCTCTTCTTTATCATCTTCTAATTCTTCATCATCTTCTTTATCTTCTTCTTTGTGGTCATCGTCTCCACCTTCATTATCTTGATGTTGAATTGCTTCTTGATCGCGTTCCTTTTCTTTATCTCTTCTTCTTCTTGGCTTTTCTTGATTGACGACATTCTCATCTTCTACTTCATTACCATCTTCTTCAGTATCTTCTTGTTGATTTTGCTCATTGATTTGTCGATTTACGGGACCATGGACATCATTACTGCCAGAGCTTTCTCTAAACATTTTCAGGGTATCTTGAGAGGGTTTCGTGTTTGAGGATCTTGAAGAGGCTGTCAGTTATATATTCGGATACAAAGAATTGCGCCCCTAACTGAATACACCGACCAACAGTCTTTTATTAATGAACAAAAAATTTTTAAAAAAAACCGTCTTTTAGCTTGCTTGTTGCAGCACTTCACACGACATGTCGTTTTGGTGAAAATCAGAAAGACATGTCGTCTACCACAATCATAAGTTCATTTCAAAATTTGCTTTTAACATAATCTCCAAGGTCCTTATCATGGTTCATGTCTATTGTTTACTTCACGAAATGAACTTAATTTAGAAAAAGATATCATCTTCTGTAAGCAGTACAAAATAGATGCCTTTTTGTAGCGGTTAGAAACCGTTGCCAAACTCCGAAAACCATTGCAATAACCCTAATGCAGTCTTTTTTACGCTCTTTTGTGCACTCTTCAATCGAAATTTGACACATGAAAGAGAAAGTTAATTTTTCGTTAATTTTTATACATATAAAAATTATAAAAATAATACATGTCAAATTTTGATTGGAAGTACATAAGAGGGTCCTCGAAAGAAAGTGTTTCTAATGTCATGAATGACTCACGATTACCAAAAAAATAAAATGCTTAATCCCAAGCGAACACACGTAGTAAAATTTTTTTAAACTCACGATTATAACAAACTCAATTCTTGCTCCTTTGTTGAAACCACATACAGAATTGTGGTCTTTTAAGGGTAACAACATGGTTCAAAATATTCCCAAAGTCTTGGAAATAAAACTGACTTCCTGTTGATTGATTGATCTGAGCAATTTCTGAAAATAGAATCTGGATTCAACACCATTTTGATGCAATGGTATTTTAGAAGAAGAATTAACACATTTGATTAAGTAATCATCTCAGATCTGCTTCAGAAATAGACATCTGCAACAGAAGGACTAATTCATTGTTTCACTGTCAAGAACCACATAAATCAAAACAGAATTGGTAATGGCTATATTTTTTGTTCCCTACAGATCCTCTTCAGTAACAACTAGAATTTCACAACTAAGCACATATTTGCTAACCCAAAAAAACAATGGAAATGGGAATTTTATCCTGCACTGAATTTCTGAAATCAACCACCAAAAGAATTATCACACAGACAATTAATTTCCTGCACCAAGAACTGTGATATTCACTGATTGGACTTTCAATCTGATGTTTAAGTTCATTAGGAATGAAAGATTCTTTCATGTCAAAAGCAACTTTTTGATCTCGTTTTTCCTCTGCCATGGCGTCGGAAAGATTGGCAAGAACCTTAGAATTGATCTCCAAGAGTAAGTCACGAGTCACGACCATATTTATCAATGAGAGCATCAATCTCTCTCCTCAGCTTTTCATTGGTTCATCTTCAGAAGAAGCAGGGCTAGGAGGAGGGGCTTGGATTTGAGATGGAGAAGACATTTTGGGAACAGAAGAAAGGTTTGAGATTCAGAGTGTAGTCACAGAGGAAAAAGAGAGGGTCTTCAGAGGGGTTTCTTGAGTATATAGAGCAAAAAATCATGTCACTACCTAAAAAATATTCAGAGAGCTAATGCATTGATTCACATTCAAAGATCACAGAAAATAAATGAGAATTCAATACCTATATCATATCGAAGAGAATTTTGCAACAACAACTAAATCATGTCGAAAAGAATTTTCGCACCATTAGATTGTTAATCACCAAAATTGATCAGAACAAAAATTCAGAAACTGCAAACAAAAAGTACTATTGAAGTTGTCTTCTTCACTTGAGGGACTTCCTTGGTATGCAACCAAGTGCTTGAACTAAAGTCTTTTTCTTGTATTTATTATCAATATCGTGATTGAAATCATCACCATTACTACATTGAACCACCAGTTCTGAATGCATTTGTGATAGAAAGTATTTGGAAACAGGATACTAAAATTCATACAATCATTGCTTGCAACTCATTCCTTCTCAGAAACGACAAGGTTCAATTCTAAAAGATTTTAAATAGAAGTTTAGCTAAAAGAACACTCTTACAGGGATTGAAGCCACTGTAGAAATTAGTGGTTCAGCCATAGAGGGCTCTCAGTTTTTATTATAACAAGGCTCCTTGATAAACAGGATCTGAGCAATTTATAATACCAGAATCAGAGATGCCTGTGAACTAAAAAGTCAACCCTATATGCATGTCAAAGTACTTTTCTCAACAATGCTGTATCAGTAAACCGGAAATGACAACAAAAAAGTTTAGATCGATAATCCATTGATTCACAATCAAGGATCACAACCATATATGTTTTTCTCAGTAACAACTACGAATTCACAACTAATTCATACCAAAGAGAAATTTAGCATCCGTAATTGTCGAAACTGGACAGGCACAAAGAGAAATTCTGAAACAACAAAAACCAAGTTCATGTGGAGAACTAGCTCCAACCTTACTTCCAACTGTTAAAGTTCTTTCCTTCACTAAAGGGACTCATCTCCATGGGTACGATTTTGGCGAATATATCGATCACATTCTGTTGAGGGTTCTTGAGAGTTATCAAGAGTAGATCTTTCTACGTTGTTGCCGCAGTCCAATCTCCTCTGCATCTGCATTGTTTTAGAGCGATCTTCAACACCACAATCCGCAGAATCATACTTCGTTTCAGAGAGATGTTTTTTATTCTACAAGATAGAGACTTGACAATGTTCTTGATTCTACGAGACAGAGACTTAACTGAAGAGGGTTTTCGAGTTTGACCAGGATTAGTACTGCTTCCTTCCCCTGTTTTTCTTTTCTTATCCGTTTCCCGAGACTGATCTCCATTACCACCATCGCCAGAATCATTCAGAGGACGCTTCTTGCTTTCTTGCTGCTGATCATCATCTCTGTCTTTGTCTTTATCTCCATTCTTGTGCTGATTCTGACAATCATGATCTTTTTCTTCATCGTCATCTTCTTTTTCAGCGTTGTCTTCTTCTTTGTCGTCTCCTTCATTTTGTTCTTGATCTTGCTGAACTTCTTGATCCTGTTCCGTGGGTAGTGGTTGGTTGACTTCCTCACCGCTAAATTCGATTTCATCTGCGTATTCAGCGGATTCGTCGTAGTCGGAATCCCCCATGTCACGTTCATTTTCACTATTAATGCAATAGTCACACTGACAATTAATATGAAACACTGCCTTACAATCGTCACACCTACAGGACTCCGGATGTGTTTCTTCATCGTCATCTTCCTCACTAGCCACGTCCACCTCTTCTTCTTCACTAGCTTCTTCTTGTTGTTGATTGTGCTGTCCTCGGTTATGACACATCTTTGGGAGATTTTGCAAGGCTTGAAGAGGGGTTTCTTGGAAGGGAACTTTTATTGAAGAGGCTGTGTCGGTTGTAGGGTGGACAAAGTTATAAAGAATTGGGCGCCAAACTGAATACGCCAACACTCTTTCAGTTCTTTTCGTATCAATGCTTCCTACGACTGGTCGTTTTCCGGAAATAATCATGACGGCAAGTCGTCTAGAATGAAATAATTCTGCAACTCCTTGGCCCTTATCACAACTTCATGATCTACAACCAATTGAAATTTCGATTTATTTATGCTGATCCTTAATTGAATTAGCTTTTAAATTTTAATGCACTCTTTGTTTTTTTCAAAAAACAAAGAGTGTATTAACCGACATTGGTCTTATTTTTCTTCTTGTCTATGTTGATGATATTGTTATTACAGGTAGTGATACTATGGGAATTTTTTCTTTGAAGTCTTTTCTTCATGGCCAATTTCAGACGAAGGATTTGGGGTTGAGGTGATGAGAAGCAAGAAGGTTATATTTTTGTCTCAGAGAAAAAAATGTGCTTTATTTGTTAACTGGGATGGGAAAACTTGGAGCAAAACCTTGCAATACTCCGATGCAACCTAATTTGCAACTTACAGAGATGGAGATTTATTTGAAGATCCTGAACGCTATAGAAGATTGGTTGGAAAATTGAACTATCTTACAGTAACTTGTGTGGACATTGCTTTCTCTGTTAGCATTGTCAGTCATTTTATGTCATCTCCAACAGTTCATCATTGGAACAAATTCTATGTTATCTGAAAGGAGCTCCTGAGCTTGGGACACCTTATGCAAATCATCAATATTCTCAGATTGAGTGTTTCCCAGGTGCAGATTGGGGTGGTTCCAAGGTTGATCGAAGATCCAGCACAGGTATCATGTTCTTTAGGGGGAATCTGGTTTCATGTAAAAGTAAGAAGCAAAATATTGTATCCCAGTCTAGTGCAAAATCAGAATATAGAGCTATGGCTTAGTCTGTGTATGAGATAATGTGGATTTATCAGCTCCTACATAAGGTTCGACTTAAGGTTTCAACACCGGAAAAATTATGGTGTGATAATCAAGTTGCACTTCATATAGCTTCTAATCTTGTGTTTATGAGCGAACTAAAAGCTGCAGCAAAACATAATTTCTACCGGTTATGTAAAGACTGGAAATCAACTTGGTGACATCTTCACAAAAGCTCTACATGGAGAGCGGATTGATTATATTAATAACAAGTTAGACATGATTAACATCTATGCTCCAACATGAGGGGCAGTGTTGTAGAATGTGTAAGTAACAGATTGTATATTAGGCGTAATGGGAGGATTCCTAATTAGTGCAGGATTCCTAAATTAATTTCTTTTCGAAGTTAGACACTCTAGCTTGTATACATATGCACACACATTCTTATCAGTATATAGAGTATCAGAAACTTTCTCATCTCTCTTTGTTTCAGCATTAATAATATTTTAAAAAGATTCAAACTTCTAAAAAATTAAATAAATAGAATGGTAATTCAGCTTTATATATATATATAGATTTGTATCAAATGACTGACCACTTTAATGCTTCTTGGTGACTAATCCTGTAACCAACAGAAACCAAGACTGATTGAAGATGGAACCAAAAAATTTCAAAAAAGTTGAGACAGTTTCTTTCTTGAATTTATCATCAATATCATTACTGAAATCACCATCGTTACTGCACTGAAAAATCAAACTTAAATGCATATTAAAAAGAAAATTATTCGTACCAAATTAAAGAACTGCTAAACTTCATACAATCGTTGGCAAGAATCATAGAGAACAAAACAGAATTCGTCTTCACTACATTGCTTGCAGCTCATTCCTCCTCGGTAACAACCAAAGACTCGGATTTAAAATTGAAACTCTGAACTTTCATTACAAGACATTCTGAAACTGTCAAAATTCTTCACAGAATGGACTTGCCGGAATCCCCGACGCCAAATCTGTCCTCAATTTTTTTAGTCCAATTCTTTAGACTCATCTTCATGAACAAAATCCAGGACGGGTTGATTTTCTGAATTAGGATTGACTTCTCCTAAAGATAGGGACTTTCTGGAAAAGAACTTGACACTGATGAGGATTAGTCTTTTTTCCTCATTTTATCTTGTAAATATACACCTTTGTGGGTATTTCCTACTAACAACCAATTGAGTCCTTTTCAAACCAGTAGTTTATTGTAAGTTATTGATTCATAGGAACCAGAATCCATATATAATCTAAGCTTGCTAATTTACAAGTCACGTATAGATGAGGTAACTGAGATTTAATTAAGGCATAGAACCAGTAAAGAATTGAAGTGCTTAGAACTGCCACAATTTAAAAGCAGATACATCAAGGTTTTTGCAGACTTCCAATCTAAAAGTGGCTTCTAATGATAGTAATTCACATTTTCTCTTGATTGATAGACATTAATTTGTACAAATGTAACAAATCTGTAGTGTCAGGAAGCAAAGGGTTGCAATGAGAAGAATAAGCACAGACCTGCATCAGAAAGGAGAAAATTTGCAGGAATTAGTCATTCGTAAGAATCAGAGAGAGAAGGAAAAATTGAGAATTTCTCTCACTGCAGTAGATTGTTGTGATAGATTCTAAGATGAAACAACTAAAAAATTCATCACACCTAAACCAAATCACCCAGAAATTTGGCATCACTACTTTATCAATGCAAAGTTGCAAACACCAATGTGCACAAAAGAAACCTGATCTTCATGAGTAGGATTTTGGCGAATAGATTGATCATTTTGTTGAGGGTTCTTGAGAGTATCAAGATTAGATCTTCCAACGTTGTTGCCGTAGTCCAATCTCCCCTGCCTCTTCATTGTTTGAGAGCGATCTTTAACACCACGATTTTCGTTTCAGAGAGAGGTTTTTGATTCTAAGAGATAGAGACTTAACAAATTTCTTGATTCTACTAGACACAGACTTAACGGAAGAGGATTTTCGAGTTTGATCAGGGTTAGAGCTGCTTCCTTCCCCCGTTTTTCTTTTCTTCTCCGTTCTTCGAGATTGATCTCCATTACCACCATCACTAGAATCATTCACAGGACGCTTCTTGCTTCCTTGCTGCTGATCACCATCTCTGTCTTTGTCTTTATCTCCTCCATCCCTGTGCTGATTCTGACGATCATGATCTTCTTCTTCATCGTTATCTTCTTTTTCTTCTTTGTCATCGTCGTCTTCTTCTTTGACATCTCCCTCATTTTGCTCTTGATCTTGATTTGGTTCTTGATGGTTGTGGTTGATTGACTTCCTCGCCGAGAAATTCGATTTCGCGTGCGTATTCATCCGTGTGTATTTCTTCATCATCTTCTTCCCATTCAAAATCCAGTTCTTCGTAGCATTGAAAGTCCACGTCCACCTCTTCTTCTTCACTATCCACGTCCTCCTCTTCTTCTTTTTCACTATCTTCTTGTTGTTGATGATGGTGTCGTTCTCGGTTATGGCACATTTTCAGGAGATTGTGAGAGGCTTAAAGAGGGGTTTCTTGGAAGGAAACTGTTATTGAAGAGGCTGTGTTGGTTGTAGGGTAGATAATGTTAGCTATAAAGAATTGGGCGCCAAACTGAACACACCAATAGTCTTTCAGTTTTTCTGTATTAAACCTTCATACGACTGGTCGTTTTCAGGAAATTATCATGACGGCAAGTCGTCTAGAATGAAATTATTCTCTTTGCCGCCTAACATAACTTCATCTTCTTCTTCTACAAGCTTACTGAAATTTCGAACTTATTTAAGCAGATCCTTAATTGAATTAACGTTTTAAATTTTAATGCAATCTTTGTTTTTTTACAAAAAATAAAAGAGATTATGATCTTCATATGTTTCTGGTGAAGTTCCATTTTCATGTTTACACTAAAATTTGTTCCAAATTACGGTCTACTTACAGTCTCAAAACACCAAATTGAATGCCACTGGAGACCAATTCTTTAATCAACATTGCTTGTTGTATCAGAAATCAAGTAAGACTGAAGACGGAGCCAAGAAATCTAAGCAAAGTTGAGAAAGTTTCTTTCTTGAATGTATCATCAGTATCATTGATGAAATCATTCAAGACAGGTCAAATGAGACCTAATCATTCCCAACCATGCATGTTTTTCCCAGTACAAGTACGAATTCACAACTATAAGAGAAACTTAGCACCGGTAATTGTCAAAAATGGACAGACACAAAACTTGAAATTCTGAAACTAAAAAACCTTGTTCATGTAGAGAGCTAGCTCCAACCTTACTTCCAACTGTTAAAGTTCTCTTCTTCACTAAAAGGACTGATCTTCATGAGTAGTACTTTGGCGAATAGATTGACCATTTTGTTGAGGGTTCTTGACAGTGATCAAGATTAGATCTTTCCACTCTTCTCTGCTTCTTCATTGTGTGCGACTGATCTTCAACACCACTGTCCGCAGAATCATGCTCAACTCTTCGTTTCAGAGAAAGATTTTCGATTTTATGAGACAGAGACTCAACAAGGTTCTTCATTCTAAGAGACACTGACTTAACTGAAGAAGGTTTCCGAGTTTGATCCGGATTAGCACGGCTTCCTTCCACTGTTTTCCTTTTCTTCTCCCTTCTTTGAGATTCATCTCTAGAATCATTCAGAGAACGCTTCTTGCTCTTCTTCTTCTTCACTATCTTATTGTTGTTGTTGATCGTGTTGTCTTCGGAAATGACACATTATCAGGAGATTTTGAGAGGCATGAAGAGGGGTTTCAAAGAATTGCTATTGAAGGGGTTGTGTTGTAAATAAATTGAATACACCAACAGTCTTTCAGTTTGCATAAAATCTTCACACGACTAGTCGTTTTTCAGAAACAAATATCCTGACGACATGTGTGAACTTCATTTTTTACAACTTAATTATAATTTCGAATTTATTTCTACTGACCCTTAATTATTGAATAACATTTTAATGAACTTTGTTTAAAGAAAATAAAAAGGGTTCAATCTTCATATGCTGCTGGTGACTTAGTTCATACTAAAATTTGCTCCAAATTACAGACAATCTGCAGTCTCAAAACACCCCTTCATGCCTCTTGGTGACTAATTCAATAAACCAGCATTGCATATCAGAAACCAAGAAAGACAGAAGATGGAATCAAAAAATCTTAACAAAGTTGAGAAAGTCCTCCTCTTGAATTTAACATCAGTTTCATAACAGAAAACATCACCTAATGCACTGAAACATCAAACTAAATGCATGTTTGAAGAAAATCATTCACACCAGATTAAAGAATTGCTAAAATTCATACAATTATTGGCAAGAATCACAGAGACAAAACAGAATTCGTCTTCACTGCATTGCTTGCAACTCACTCCTCCACAGTGACAACCAAAGACTCAAATCCCTGATACTTTCAAAATTCTTCACACGATAGACTCACCAGAATCCCTGTCGCCATCTTTGTCCTCCATCTTTTTCTCCGTTTCTTTAGACTCATCTTCATTAACAAAATCCTGGAGGGGTTGATTTTGTGAATCAGGATTGAATTCTCCAAAAGACTGGGACTTTCTCAAGAGGGTTCTTGAGACTGATGAGAATTAGGTTTTTTTTCCTCAGATTTCCTCTTCTTGTCCGGACTCTGATGGGAAGAATCTTGAAGATTTCGTTTCAGTGAAAAATTTCTCCTTGCAGTACTTCCGAAGTCATGAACACGCATCGTAGAAAGAGATTTGAATTTCTCATGATCAGAACCAGGGGATGTGTCACCTTCTTGATCATGATGATGGTGTATTTGATATTTTTCTTCATTAGACATTTTCAGGAGATGATAGAGATAGAGAGAAAGAAGGTTTTTTCTTCAAAGAAAGACTTCTTTAGAATTGGTTATGCATGGAAGATGTTACAAAAGATTGAATGTATGTAATGTAAGAGAATGACGCGCCAAATCAAATAGAGCAACGACCCCGTGAAGGTAGCCTGGCGGAAGGGGAGTGACACTTGTTCGCACGGCGCATGTTTGAGTGGGAGCGGCATCAAACCTGGTAACCTTGACAGTACCTATGTCGCCCAATAGAGCAAGATGTCCCCCCTAGAAGCTTGTCTCAGTGAGGTGTTACGGCGACCACACTAGTACACAGACTCAAGTCCGCTGCCGGTTTAGCTATGGCTTTGGAACATTCCATAGCGAGAAGGTAATGTCTGCATGGTAACACCCAACAGGAGTATGCTACTACTGGTCGCCCCCGACTCTCCTTTCTCCAGTCAAAAAAAAAATCAAATAGAGCAACGGTAACCATGACGACATGCCGTTTTTACTAGATTTACAAGCCATCGATCTTATCTGTGTAATCAGAATGTATTGAAAAAGTTCTTCTTTAAAATCGGTATCAAATTATTTTTTGGTACTTTTGTAGTAATAATTGGCCTTCTATTTTTCCTCCTTTTTTAATATTGTTATGAAGATACATTATTTTGTTTTGAATATTTTTTTCCTATTTTAATTGCACACCAGGAATGTTGGAGTTGCTGAGATTTTACTGTTTCTGGGAGATATTTTCATTGAAGTCAATGTGTTATATATATATATATAGATGCAGAATCTGTGAGACTAAGGGATAGGAGAGGAGAGTTAGTGTTAAAATCCTTGTATTGAAAATGAAGAAGAGGAGGAGAAGGTTCTCAGATTTCTGGTTTACAAATCCTGTTTGATGTTGTTCTAAATCACGTTTTGTGTTTGATCACCTTCTCTCCAATCTCCAACAAGGAATTAGATTCTGCAACTCCAGCATATAACCTATTTTAATATGCATTACTATAAATGTATTACTATTTTGTTATGTATATATTACCCTTGTGTCTCAGTGGAAGGAACCAAATCAATATGTAACATAACTTGGTAATTTGCCTGTCAAATATAGATGAGGTAACTGGGATTTAATTCAAGGTACAGAATCAGTTAAGAATTGAAGTTTTTAGAACTGCCACAATTTTCATGATAAAGGATCCAAATAGCAGCTGCATCAAGGATTTTACAAACTTCCAATCTAAAAAAAAATGCCTCTAATGATAATTTCAGAACCCAAACACCAGTTCAGTCTCTTCATTTCA
Organism: Flueggea neowawraea; assembly: GCA_948243855.1. NCBI lineage: Eukaryota > Viridiplantae > Streptophyta > Magnoliopsida > Malpighiales > Phyllanthaceae > Flueggea > Flueggea neowawraea. Next base: position 2,616 of record CAODLS010085583.1, on the reverse strand, counting down.
TATATATATTTTATGAATATGCCTGTATCCATCACAAAAGTTCTAGCAAAAGACTGCTTGTCAAGATCAGACTAGAGGGTATTTGCATGAGAGTACACATAGCATTTTATTTCAAAGAACCTGGAATTTTCAAATTTAGTCTTGATTGATAGGATTTTAGCAGTTTATGATTATACTTACAGAACTTGACTAAACATTAATTGTAAAGATCTGTAATTTCATGAAGCAAACAGACACAAAGAGATCAATTAACAAAAAGATGCATCAGAAGGAGAAGAATTTCTGAGAATTAATGCATCAATCGGTTATTTTCAAGAATCAGGGAAGGAAAAATTGGGAATTCCTCTCACTACAGTAGATTGTTCTGCTAGACCCTCTAATGAAACAACTAAAACTTACATCACTTCTAAACCAAATCAAACAGAAATTTGACACTTACATGTGCACAAAAGAAATTGCAAGGAAAACTAAAATGGACATGGCAAAGAAAATATAAAAATACCCAAAACTATCATCAATACTAATGTTCTGATGTCTCCAAATTTGCAGATTGATGTTCTCTTGTTCACACAACAGACTTTCCTTTGCCTGGTAGATTAGAACAAAAAAATTCAGAAACTAAAGTTGCCCTCCTGCTGCTTTAGTTGTTCCTCTTCGTCCCGACATTGACGAATCAGCAAAGCGATCTCATGTTCTAATATTGATTCAATTTGTTTCTCAACCATCTCCTTTTGTATCTCTGGAATCAGCCTTGCGCAGTTGTCTTCAGAATATTTGTAGACTAGCTCATCATACCTTTCCCTCATATCACGGCTTGTGGATGAAGAATGCTTGATCTTGGACACTATATCCTGTTGTATTGCGTCAACGAATTCACTGGTAGTCAAAGACTGATTGTTGCGAACTTCATCCCAAGCCAACTGAACGAGTTCTTGAGCGTCTTTTTTAAGTAAATCAATTGTTTCTTGTTCATAGTCATCATACAAAACGTACTCCACAGTCCAGGCACCGTCATCTGATACAAGTGCTGCTTCAGGTTCTTGAGGATGATCTTCTGGGACATTATGAGCACTTGGGTCCCCTTCTTCTTCTAGTCCTTGAAGTTCTTCTCCTCCTCCAAAGTGTTCCTCCTCTCCTTCTTCATTGTGTTCTTCCTCTTCTTCTTGACTGTGTTCTTGCTCTGATTCTGCTTCTTCTTGACTCTGTTCATGCTCTGCTTCTTCTTCTTGCTCGACCTCTGGGCTTGGAGAGGCATTGACGGTGAGAGTCGGAGGGGCTTGGAAGACCTCCAGGCTAGTCAGAAGAAGAAGCCATTTTCAGAAGATGGGAAAGAAATCAGATGAAAGAGAGGAATTCAGGCGTTTGGTTTCTTGGAAGCTAATAGAAATCAAGAAAGAGGCTATGAATTAGTTACCAGAGAAGCTTGTGGCGGTTACTTGTAGTTAGTTAGGATATAAAAGACGCGCCAAAATGAAACACAAAAACCTTTCTTAGTTAAGAGCAGGTGCAGTTTGATGGGGAGCTCCAGACGATTTGTCGTTCGTAAAGAAAATTATGACTACATGTCCTCCATGAAGTTGCAAGCATCACCATCATTGACCCTCAATCTTTCATTTTTTTAAATATTACTTTTATTTAAAACTGTATTCTATCAAAAATTGAATCCTAGTTCTTTTACTACTAGGAACTCTAATCTTGCAAAAATTCTGTATCAATTCGGGAAATGCCGAGAAAAAAAACTTTGCTATGGAAGGTATTTCAATCCAATAATTGAAATTTGATTCAACAATATTGACCCAATTGCTTCGTTAAACTCTAACTTAATTAAGTATAATATATCTTTTTATTCTCTAGCGATTAGCATGCTATGCCTCTGAGTATGAATATAAAAATTTTAATATGTTGCAATATATGCAACAGTTTATTCTATAGAAATCAAAATTAGCATCATTTAACTTGTAGTTCATCACTTGTCCAAATAGTTCCAATTTCTAAAGGAAAATAATGATTGAACTTCAAAATCAATAAATACAAAAACTAATATAGCACCTATGTTTTTTCTTTTATATTAAAGAAAAAAGTAAGAAAAAGAAAGCTTGCTCAAGAACAGAAGGCAATTGAATGCTAAAAGCACCGAAGCTTATGAATGAATGCACAATTTTAGATCGAAGGAAGAAATTTTATGTAAAAGCTGCGAGTTCAATCAAAAAAATACACGCTACAGCAGCGAAACTCCACTCTAGTCTTGTCCACTTGCAAAACCATCACGATTCTCATTTTGCCATCCAAAACCCTGTCCCTCATGACCCATATGATCCGAATAACTATTGCCTCCCCGATTGTGCTGCGACGAATGCGGCATCGGAGGTGGCGGTGGTGGTGGATGCGCAAAGGGCTGCCAATATACCCTTGCCATCCCTAGAATCCATGGAATTGTTACCATGTCCAGCTTCCATTCCCTTGTCGGCTGAAGGCGGGGGAGGAGGGATCATCGTTGTCATTCCAGGATTTCTTCCATAATCACCTTGATAAAATGCAACATTTCCTTGGGAATCTGACATATTTGCAAAGCCATCAGGATTTACCTGACCCCTGGGACTCGTCCTGCGTTCCACG
>CAODLS010085395.1:0-12265 GCA_948243855.1 Flueggea neowawraea | reverse complement strand
ACTGGAGCCAGAAGAAAAGAGAACTGGGTGGACACGACCTTAGCCATGGCCGTGTTCGTGACCTTGTCTTTCGTTGTCGGTCTTCTGGAGGTATATGGACGCGAAGACATGACCGTGTCTCGAAGGTGTTTGTTCGTGTCTTTGCTTCCTTGACCGTGTAACCAATTCGAAAGGGATTTAGGGTTTCAATTAGGGTTTTCCTAATTAGTTTTGACTTGTATTACTTGTTAACTATATAAGGGGGGCTTGGGAACATCTTGGGTAACTTTTGAACACCGTTGTAAGCCATTGTGCTTGTTTTTTACTCTGAATAGTAGAATTACTTGTGCTCTGCCAGTGGACGTAGATCGGTTATTGATCGAACCACGTAAATCTTGTGTTCTTGTGTGATTTCTCTTGTTATTCCGTGTATCTTAAATCTTCTGATTTCCTGACAAGTGATATCAGAGTCACAGTTGTTTGTTCAGAAACTTCTGGGTTCGTTCTGCAGAAAGAAGATGTCTTCGTATAAATTCGATATTGAGAAATTCAATGGTTCGAATGATTTCACGCTGTGGAAGTTGAAGATGAAGGCGATTCTGGTTTAACAGAAGTGTGAGGAGGCGGTTGAAGGTGAAGAGAAATTACCAAAAGAACTGACAGCGGCGCAGAAAGCGGAGGCTGTGAAGAGAGCGCATAGTGCAATTCTATTGAGTCTGGCGGATGAAGTCTTAAGGGAGGTGGCTGATGAAACTACTGCAGCAGACTTGTGACAGAAGCTTGAAAGTAGATATCAGAAGAGATCCTGTCGAACAAGCTTTATCAGAAAAGGCGACTGCATACCTTGAGAATGTCAGCAGGCATGCAGGTAAACGAACATCTTGATAAATTTAATAGGATTGTATTATATTTGAAAGGTGTTGGTGTTGACATTGATGATGAGGCTCAAGCTATGTTTCTGTTGCATTCGTTGCCTGAGTCATATGAGAGTTTTGTTGATACTATCATGTATGGTAGAGATGAAATTTATGTTAATGATGTGAAGGATGCTTTGTTGTCTAAAGAACTGAAAATGTTAACTTCTAGTTCGGGTGGAGACAGAGTGGAGTATGGATTCACCATTAGTAGGGGCAAGGGAATGGGTAAGAATCATGGTTTGATGTGTTATCACTGTAAGGAGATTGGGCACGTGAGAAAGAATTTTCCACATAGGAGAAATGGTGAGAAATCAAGGGCAACAATTGTTCAGAATAATTCTGTGGGATTTCATGATAATTCTGATGAGGGGGAGAGTAGTGAAGTGTTGATTGTTTCTGCATATACATTTGAAGATAGCTGGGTTATTGACACTGGTGCAGCTTATCACATGACTTTTTTCAGGAAACTGTTTGATTCTTTTAAAGAATGGAAAGACAGTGTTAAATTGGGAGATGGTGAGAAGCTAAGTGTTGAAGGCAGTGGTTCTTTGAAGATCAGGATGCATGACGGGAATGTCAGAAAATTTGATGCTTGGTATGTACCTGGGTTGTGAAGGAACTTGATTTCTGTTGGTGTTTTGTCGAAGCATGATTATAGTTTCTCGGGAAGAGGTGGAGGAATTCAGGTGTGCAAGGGATCTTCGGTTGTGATGAAGGGTAAATTGTAGAATGACATTTACACCTTGATTGACAATTCAGTTGTTGCTAATGATTTAAAAACTGTTGTGAGTTCTACAGAAAAATGGGTGGAGTTTGTGATTGAGACTCTAGAACAGGAAAATATCAATCGGGTTGATTCACGAGGTCTAACAACAAGTTTACCAAGGCATGTCAATTGTGTTAGTGATGATAAAAGGCCATCACTGGAGGACACATGAAAAGATGCGGGGTGGTGTGTTGTTAGGAGTGGATGGAAAGCTAGCGCTAGTGGAGGCAAGTCCAGGATGGACTTGGTTCGTTGTTGCAGGACGTGAGGCCCTTCGGGGTGGTGTGGTAGATGAGTGATTCGGGATTCAGAGTTGAACGGGAAAGAAACTTCACTCCAAGGTGGAGAATTGTTGAGATTGGAATGAATTTCTTGATCAAGATTGAAGTCAAAACCTTATGGGAAGTGATACAAGCCAAAGAATGACAGATTTGTGAAGGAAAAAGAGTTTCTGAACGGACACGAGGATCAACACTGGCGTGGGATTGACCGTGTAATTCACTGGAGCCAGAAGAGAAGAGAACTGGGCGGACACTGCCTTGGCCACGACCGTGTCCGTGACCGTGTCTTTCGTTGTCAGTCTTCTGGAGGTACACGGACGCGAAGACATGACCGTGTCTCAAAGGTGTTTGTCTATGTCTTTGCTTCCTTGATCGTGTAACCAATTCTGACGGGATATAGGGTTTCAATTAGGGTTTTCCTAATTAGTTTTGACTTGTATTACTTGTTAACTATATATGGGGGGCTTGGGAACGTCTTGGGTAACCTTTGAAAGCCGTTGTAAGCCATTGTACTTATTTTTTACTTTGAATAGTAGAATTACTTGTGTTCTGCCCGCGGACGTAGATCGGTTATTGATCGAACCACGTAAATCTTGTGTTCTTGTGTGAATGCTCTTGTTATTCCGCGTATCTTAAATCATCTAATTTCCTGACAGAATCAATTAATATTATAACCAGAAATAAAACAATGCTCATTGTTATAGCTATAAGAACGGAGAAGTGAACAAAAAATGAACTTACAAAGTATGATAGTTCCAGCAACCCATTGTCCAGATTTTGCGTTGATAGCAGGGCGACCATGCCAATCCACTGTTCCATCAAGAGTGTAATCTTCTTGACCCTCTTTGAACTTCCCCTGAACACGTACTTTTATAAATTATTCAGGCAATAAACTTGAAATCATATGATTTTATTTTAGTTTTTGATTGAATAGCTCAAATGTTTCTCTTGTTAACACTGCTGTTAAGGGTCGGATTCTCCAGTAATAATACATATATTAGTAAAAAAAAATTGCTCTTATGCCATTAATGCACCCATAAATAGAAAGATGAAAGGGGCACATGTATGTGACATATACATCATCACTAACCTCCTTATACACCTCCAAACAAGCCATTGATAATCTGTTGTTATAATGAAAGAGAAAAAATAAAGTAGAAAGTGGTTTTAGGAGGAAATGAAAGTTGAAGCTTAGGAGGATGTTTGGGATTGAAATGGGAAGTGAGAGGGTGTATATAGAGAGAGTGGTAGAGTGGAATGAACGGTGGAGATTGAGAGAAAAAGGAGTGGGACACTGAGATGGGCCAAATCATACAAAATAATTATGTAATTTGGGATGCAATTTGCTTGGATTATTGGAAAAGGATACCTCTCTTGACTTCCAATATTTTCTCTTTCTTGTGTTTCTTGGTGAAAATTTTAGAGGAGGTCTCTTTCTAGTAATATTCACACTGTCTCTCATTTAGTTGGTTTGAAGTTGACAGATTTGAAACACACTAAAACCTTAAATTGGTTCCTAGATTTGTAAGTTCTTTGCCTTGTGAAAAATTCAAAATGGGCAATATACGCTTAGCCTTGTTTTACACTTCAAGTCGGTGGGAACAGGCATATTCCTTATATAATTTTAAATGTCTCAATTATATCTAGGATTGTTGGGAACAAACACAAAAATATATCCGCAATAGATTCAAATAATAAAGAAAGAGAATAGAATATAAAAAAAAAATTATGTGTTTCGGTCTTTTGTAGATCTAGTTACGTAAACGACTTCGCTAAAATAAAAAATATATTATAAAAATCATTTTACTCTCACACATCAAAATCTAAGTTACACCCTCACTAATTAATTATAGGCCTAAAATTTGTGATATAAAATAACTAAATTCAAAATCTATTTATAGGGGAAAAGTGATAAGGACAACAATGCAATATCTCGATTCCCACATGTTTTACATTACTGGTATTTATATAGTTAGCTTCCAGTGATTATTTATATGTATTAGAAGTGGTATTTACTGTCATGTGGAATTTACACAAACAGTAACGCAACAATACAATTCACCCAACCATTCTTTAAGGTATCAGAGAAAAACCCTGGCTTAACAGCCTCTAAATCATTGCGGAATCATCCACCTCATAAAAAGTTGTGACCAACGTCAATCCCACTACCATCCCTTCCTCAATTTTTTTAGTTCCTAATCGCCGAAATCAGCTCACAACGAAATTAATTACTCCTACCAATTATCTCCTTTGGCAGAGTCAAAACACACCTATACTAAATGGATATGACCTCATTCATCATGTTAATGGCTCTATTCCACCTCCGCCTCCTACACTAGACAATAGTAAACCCAATTCTGCTTATACTCAACGTCAAAATCGTAATTTGGTCAAGATTGATCGACTTTAAAATAAATAGGTGAAAATGAAACACGAAATTGGCAGAGTACCCTAGAGATTTGCAGGACATGGAGTCGTCTGAGGCTCCTCCATTGCCTATACTATTTGGTATTACGAGGATTAGCTGGTGCTTAGTTGGATGGTTAAATCCCTCTCCAATGATATCGCATCTCAGGCTGTATCACTACTGCCATAATATTAATGCCATTCTACTACTAATGCTTCTGGTTCTCGCACTCAAGTTTTTCAATTGAAGGCTTAACATCAATTGCAACGTAACAATGATGACATCACCACTTATAGGCATCACACCAAGAATATTTTTGACCAGTTAAGTTGTATCACAACATCCATCACAAAAGATCTTGTCGATGCTATTCTGAAGGTCTGGCTCTGCTTTTAGGCTATTTGTTTCATTGTTTGTAATATAGAAGCTCGCCTTTAACGACTCTCCTGGACCATCTCGGCCGGAGTATACTTAGTTTGTGTTATAATAGTCATGCCTTTGGTCATGTTGCCTCACAATGCCAAATTTCAAGCATTGACCTCGTACTTAAGTGAAAATGGCATTATCCATTTATCATCATGTCCCTATACTCTAACATATAGTAGAAATAGTCATGCACTTCTACAACATGTATTTGTGTGGTGAGTGTAAACACCGACGCATAGCCAAAACTGGTATGCATCTGTACCACAAAATGCAAGGATTATGCCTTTGTTACAGTTGTACTATAAAAAGATTACCCACGTGTTCTTCTGTTGGTTTTCAATGGAACAATATTTCTTCGTTTAATGACTGGCTGGGTAGATTATTTGCAAGATTTGATGGATCTAAGAGGGCTGAAATTGTTGCTATTTGTTGGAGCATTTGATGCTACAGAAACATTTTGGTCTAGACTGGTAAATGTGACTCTGTGGATGTGGTTTTGGCTGGGGCATGGGATTTTTTAGAAGCTGGAAATCTGCCCGTTCTTCTGAAGCTTTGGTTTCTATTTTTTCTCTCCCGTCTGCTTCATACTCATCTTCTTGGTTATGCAATTCAGATGGTTGGCTAAAGATCAACACCAATGCTGCTTGTTTCAACTCTCCAAGGTATGCTGATACCAGTGGGATGGTCCGAAATCACTTGGATGCTCAAGTCAATTCCTGGGTTCAATCGCTATCTTGGAGTTGTTGGCCATCAGGGAAGTTTTGGGGTGAAATAAATCTTCTGACTTATCTCAAATTGTTGTTAAAAGTGATAGCATTATTGCAGTTGGTGCGATTAAAGCAAAAAAAGTTTGCAGATCTGATTTTGGTTTAACCCTCAAGGATTGTATTGAGTTGTTAAACACTCATGACAATGTTAGAGTCGAATTTGTAAGGAGATCAGCAAACTCGGTAGCTCACTTAATTGCTAGAGCTACGTCTTCCTTGTGTGGTCATTGTAATTGGGGCCTTTCCCCTCCTCAATTTGTATCTGCTGCTACAGCAGCTGAATTTCAAAAATAGAATTTCATGGATTTGAACTTGAAAAAAAGAAAAAAAAAAATTAGACCTAGACTTGAGAGTCGAGACTTTGGAAACACTATGGCTATGCTTTATTTAGAAAATAATTTTCTTTTTCTATTTTCTGTTCTGTTTCTATTTTCTAAAAATTAAAAACTTTTTTTAAAAAAATGTGTTAACATATCGTAATTAGCTTTAGTTTCCAAGAATAAAGAAGAAACCGAAAGTGATTAATAATTCAAGTTATCTTGTGGAATAATGAAGTAATCATACATTGCATCTAAAAGCATTTCACCATTGCTTTTCAATTATATGAAGGATATGATTCTATATGTTTAATAACATTGTGGTTATTTCTCTCGAATGTATATGGTCTCGAATGAATGAAGAATGCAAGGTTCAATCATGCAATCTTTCATATTCAACTTGCTAAGACATTCTTATTAACATAGTAATAATATGCCCCAAACAACTTTTGTTTTCCCTTTGCCTTTACTTTTCATCTTTATGTCTTCCTTAATTTGAAGCCATATGTGGAAACAGTTATATATTCTTATTCTGCACTGATTCCGCAATCTACAAACGTCATGGAAGTTAAATAAACAATAACTAAATTATGCAATGCTGCAGTGTTTTTCATTTAGCTACTATTCATAAAGATTTCATAGGACAATTTTCCCACATCAATATATAAGAAATTTTACAATTATGAAATTTGTGCAAAGATACAAGATCAAATTTCTTTCTAAAATATCAAAAATTCCATTAGTCAAAGTCAGTGGCAGAGAGAGATGAAGTTGACCCGGAGGTCCAAAGTACTCTCACTTCTTCACGACCAACTATCTTCGCCCTTGAAATTCAGGCTTTGTTTTTAACCTTGATTCTAACACTAACCCTATTTCTTTTGATTTTTGATTATGTCACTGATCAAAACAAACAAAATTAACAGACCGATGTAAATCAGTTATATCGAATCTGTGATGTAAATAAACAACTGTGTGATGTGAAACCACATGACGGCATGCGCATTTTCAAATTAAATTTGAAGCATTTCTTGAATTTGTGTTATTTAACATATAATTGGTACACTTCTGATTATCCCAAATTAACGGTTAAACTAAATAAATATGTAATATTTAATTTATATTTATTTATTTAATAAATAAAAATAATTTAAAAATTAAAAATTGTTAAACAAAACTAAAATAGCTTCAGAAAGGCTTATCATGTTTTTCTAGTACAACAATCGGGCTTTTACCACTTTTTTCGTGGTGTTTAAAATATTAGCAGATAATCATCAATTTTGAACTTGGATTTAATAGTGGTTTTGAAAATTTTCACTGTTTAGGCACTACATTGTATTTTTTTTTGGGTCAAATTTGGTGATTAAAATTAGAAATTTTTAGTCAAAAATAATGTATAAATTGTAATTTTTAAATATTAGGAGTTAGTTTCTAATTTTTTAAACATTTAGTGAATTTTTAATGATTTTACAAATTTAGGGACTAATTTCTTATTTTATCTCTTTTTTACAATTTTCGGTTATGTAGCTATAACACACAGACCTCCTTAAAGCCCAACAGAGGATTTGATCAACAAGACCAATTCATCCCTTGAGATCGTCATGCTCCTCATCGCTTCCCTGCACTGATTTCCATTCCTGCACTGTCGTCCCTACCTCCCTAGAGGGAGCACTGGAGAATGTGCCCAGGTGTAGCAATGATGACCACGCATCGACGACGCCTTAAGAGGGAGAGCACATTCAACTGTAGATAAAGGCTATGCACCCGATCACTAGGGTTGTAAATAAGCCGAGCTACTCGAGAATTATTCGTTGTTCAACTTGATAAAAGTTCGTTCATGACTCGACTCGTTAATAAATGAGCCGAGCTTGAATAAAATTTTAAACTTGAATTAATAAACGAGCCGAGTTTTAATACTCAAAAGTTTGGCTCGAAAAGCTCACAAACAGGTTCGTTTATATATTCATGAACAATACTTGTAAACAAACTCGGTTATATGCTCGTTTATATATATACATGTGTATATGTATATATAAATGTATATATGTTTACATATATTTTAAATTAAATTATGAAAAAAATTATATTTGGAATATTATTTAATATTTGAGCTACATCAACAAAAGTGCAAACTTGTACTAATCGACTATTCGTATAAAAGTACAAGTATGCTCATATCAGGTCTAATATTGTGTTGAATTTGTGAAACAAATTAAAACTTCTAATAGTTTTTTGTTCAACTGCATGCTCAACATGATTTTATTGAATAAATTTAAACTTAAATATATTATTTTTAGAATTTTTGTTCAATTTGAACTTGAAATATCGTTTATGATTTTATTTGAGCCTTTGTTGAACCGAGTTCGAAAAACTCGTGAGCTCGTAAGCCAAATTTGAACAAGATTTTGATATCGAGAAAGAGCTCGAGTTCAAATTCGAGCTCAAAAAATTTTAGTCGAACTGAACTTAAATACTCCAAAGTTCGGCTTGGATCAGCTCGATTACATCCTAAGAGAAAGATTTGCCTATTTTCTGCTATTCGAAAAAAAATAAAAACTCAACGACTTCTCCCTTATAGGAAAAGAAAAAAGGCTCTCTCACTTCTCATCAATCCCTCCCCGCGTCGTTTCCCTGAATTCACCTGTCGTTTTGCGACCAAACCTTCTCTTTTCCTTTCTTGATCGATCAATCTTCACCGTCGCTCCACTTCACCGACTACTCGATTTACGATTCCTTGCCCATGCCGAATTGCTTACGGAACTGTTAGAATTCCGAGTTTCGGGTTCGGTTTCACTTTCATGGGCGATCTCCAGGCTTGCTCGCCCGAACCGAACGGTGTCGTTTTACCGAATAAAACGTCAATTGGCGAGGCGTACTGGCGAAGGGCCGAGGCTGCTGCCGAGGGAATCATTAATCAGGTCCGGCCTACTGTCGTGTCGGAGCAGAGGAGGAAGGCGGTCATTGATTATGTTCAGAGGCTGATTAAGAGCCGTGTCGGTTGCGAGGTGATATGAACGAACATCAATCTCTGTTGCTTTTGCTTATTACTTCTTCGTATATGTGTTTTTGTTGAGAAAGTTAGGTGCTTTAGCTTGGAGGTATTGAGGCGAATTCGTGCTCTGTTGGAGTATTATTTGTGAGAGAATTGAGTGTTAGTTGGTTTTGTCCGTGTGAATTTATTTTATCAGCGGGGCGGTTTTTTGGAGTGAATTGCGTAGTATAATGGTATTGAAGCTGATTTATCGGTAGAGTTTTGCGTGTTGAAAGTACATTGCTTTGCTAGATATGTAAATGTGGCGAATCTTGTCGTTGTTGTATTGATCACAATTGTGATTGTTCCGTTACTGCTGTAGGCATGTTGTCGACACTTTTGAGCTTTTCTTGATTTGCAGAGGCAGTGATTGTCATCCTTGTTTCCTTTTGTGATTGTCGTTGTTGTGTATTAGGAGTATTAATCTCGTGGCGACGTGTGTAATTGGTTACTTGACGGTTCCTTTTGGACAATAGTACTTCGCACTGAGACCTTTTTGCCGGAATCAATGATTGACTGGACTTGGAGTTATTTTTCTTTATTGGTGTTCTACTTGATGATTGGTTTCCTTTAACAACAGGAAATTTCGCATGATTGTGTGGTGAGACATGCTTAATTACAGTAGATCGGTTAATTAAGTTCAGATTGATGGGGGATGAAGCAATCTAGTTAGTTTATCAACATGAAGCAATTGTATCATTTTATTTTTCTTCATCTTTGGTGATTCTCTATAAATGCTTGCTTGATGTAAAATGATTTAACGTGTTGTATGATGACAGAATCTTCAGTGCCACTTACGTGGGACTGATAATTAACAAACCATTAGTATCAACAAATTCGAATGCATATTTTTCTTAAGAGAGTTTTTAATTTTAAGGTTGTTTCACACATATGTCAGTTATTTGTAAAAGTCATTTTGTAAAGCTATTTTTATTTTGTTAAGGTTGTTTCGCACTATGTCAGTTGTTTGTCAAAGTTGTTCCTCTGCTCTACTTTATTATGAATTCTGTAATTTGTGATCTCAATATCATGTTAGTGAAAAATAGAGCAGTTTATAAGTTTTATTTTTTTACAGGTATTTCCATATGGGTCGGTTCCATTAAAAACTTATCTCCCTGATGGAGATATTGACTTGACAGCCGTTGGTGGTACGATAATGGAGGAGGCTCTTGCCAATAAAGTATGTTCAGTTCTTGAAAGGGAAGAACAGAATGATGCTGCTGAGTTCGTGGTAAAGGATGTCCAACTAATCAGGGCAGAGGTTTTTCATCTTGACCTATGTTTACTGAAAATTGTTGCTGTCTCAAACTAAGATAGTACGTTTATCCATATGATGTGTCTTTTGTGCACGTGCGAGTGCTCATGGCTTTTTTAGTAAGAATGAAACACATTTATCAGCTATCTTGCTTTTAATATCTCTTTATTGTTACTTTCAGCATTTATCTGCGTGTGGTGGGTTTGTATGCTTAGTTCCTCTTAATTTTCTTCTTCCCTCCATTGAGATGTTGCATATTGACCTTAGTTGAACACATGTTTCCTGCTCTCCCTAGTTGCATGAAGAGTGTATTTGTGGCATACCTTTTCTTCTTGTTGTTGTACTGTGGTGGGAGATTATTAATAATCATTTATTTGAATGAACATAGAGGGATCCACTCACCGCTTTTTCCAGTAAATCTACTACCAATCATAAAGGACCGGAATATAAGTATGATATACGGAAGTATTCTTTTGTGGCATTCTGGATACAGTTGGTTGTTCCTACCCATAGATTTTTGTTTGATGGAGAATTTTTCTAACAAAGTAGAAGAGTGTTATGGTTATTGTTTTCACTTAAGAGAAATCTGGTTGGAGGAAATTTTTAAGTGAATGTGTTTGGCAAAAAAATGTTACAATTCCTGTTGGTTTTGTTATTTTTTTTTTCTTTTTGAAATACCATTCTTTTGCACTCTCATTGGTGCATTTTCTGGGAGTCATTTTCCTCCCTTCATCCTTAGGAATTTGTATATCTTTGTCCCTTTTGGACACTTTATAGCGCCACAGATGAAAGTAACATCATTTAGTTACTGAAGTATTGCTAGTATTCGCTTTAAAACATTGTAACTTTTTGAACTTTGTTTATGGCTACTTATAGAATAATCAATTAGAGAAAGTCTAATCAATTAGATAAATTTAACAATTACAGTCAAAACATGAAAAGAGCACTTCTTAACATGAATAAGGATGAAAATCATGAAACTAATAACAACTGTAGGTTATGTTCTGCCACAGTTTGAGTAAATGTAGCCTTAAGTTTAATGGAAATGAAGTTGAGATAGTGAAGCCTTTTTAAGTTTTTGTGGATAATTTGACAGACATTTATCATTACCCAGTTTATTTTGTGCTTCGGTTGCAGTTCATTTTCTTCCTTAAGACACTTTCTTGGAATAGGCTGCATACATTTACTTTCATTGTATGTTGAGTTTTGTTCTAATGATTTGAGTTTCTCATCTTTGTTGGATCTTCTACGTTGTAACCAAAAACTTGTTGTCAAATGGTACTATACTGTTCTAGATCTATGGGATCTCTTGTTGAAGTTAGCATCGTTTAATGTTCATTTGTCTGGTTGGGATAATCTAACAAAGAAAGAAGTTTAGTCAATGTGATCTATTGTAGCTGCTGCTTTCATTTTGTGTTCTATGGTTCAAATTTGACATTAATGGTTCTTGCAGTTTTGTTTTAATTATTGCCCTGGATTAAAAAATGTGTTTCTCATCTACAGGTTAAGCTTGTAAAGTGCCTGGTACAGAACATTGTAGTAGATATCTCCTTCAACCAGCTAGGAGGGCTCTGTACATTATGCTTTCTTGAAAAGGTGACCTTCTTCATTCAGTATCTGAATTAGTGACTATCTATTTGTGTTGGTTCTTACTAAGCTGGTGGATTTAGTGAACCTTTCTGTCAGTCTACAAGCTTTCCACTGTTTATTTTGTTGATTAGTTTTCAAAAAATCACTTGATTCCTTTGTTTGATTTGTAAATTGAAGAGATATATGTACGGATATCATACACTTTGGGTTTTTTAAGCATAGAAAGAAGCCTGATTGATAAGGCTGTCTGGAAACATGTTTTTCAAGTCCAGAAGATGAGCTTTTTTGTCTACAAGGATCCAAATAAACTTTTGTCTCAATTTATCCAAGAAAAGAATCATTATTTTATCCCAAATTAGGTTATAATTTCTTTGATTTTACCTGGCCAAGGCTACTTTTATTGCATATTTTGGTATTTTTAATGCACCAAATTTCTGTTCATACACTTGAATGCCTCCATTTCTGTTTCATGCCTGCTTCTCCATTTCTTATGTTATGTCTTTGTTGCCTTCAATATATATTGGGTAGACTT
>CAODLS010085204.1:0-10485 GCA_948243855.1 Flueggea neowawraea | reverse complement strand
TCTCTTCACTGATCTTCGTCGCTACTCTCCTCTTCATTGATCTGCTCGTCATCATCTCTCTTCACCGGTCTCCGTATCGTCCTTCGTCTTTGAGGATGTGGTGCTACTGGTGGCGGCAGCTAGGGTTCTAAAGCCCTAGTTGCTGCCTCTTTTGATTTTTCTTAAAATTACGTAAATACCATTGGTTTTGTAAAAATTGAAATTGAGACTTACAGATACATTTGGATACATCTGGCTACTACGAAAAATATATATAAAAAACTAAAATTTTGAGACATTTGGATACACTTGGATACATAAAAAATTATATAAATATTTGAGATTTGGATACATTTTGGAGACTATCGAAAAACTTGTAAACATTATTTTAAAAATTGTTTTTTTGCTAAAAAATAAAATAAAATTAATAATATATAAATAATTAAATTTAATTAAATTTAATTATTGATACATTTGAAGACATATGGATACATTCAGAGACATCAAAAAAATTGTAAAAATTGTATAAGAAGTTGTAGTTTGGAGATATTTGGATATATTTTACAGAATATGGAAAAAAATATAAAATTATATTAAAATTTGTAATTTAGAGGCATTTAATTTAAAAGGTATTATATAGAAAATTTATTAAGTCTAATTTTATATATAAAAAATTGTTGTTTGAAGACATTTGGATACATATGGATATATTTGGTTACATATGGATACATTTGGATAAATTCTGAAACATCAGATTTTTCACCCTTTGAATTTATCTTTTTCGGGAAAAAAATTAATTTCTCTCAAAAATATCGCAATTTTTTGTGAAAAAATCTCAAATTTTCAATCAACTTCTCAGTCAATTAAAAATCAAGTATTTTTGCAATATGTTTCAAGTGTATTTCTATTACTCAACATATATTTGGTGCATGACAAAAGCCCAATTCTAAATTTTAATTTAGTATAAAAGTCAAATTTTCCCTATATAGTCGGTTAATCAATTGTGTAAAACAAATACACATTCTATTGAATAATCACGTCGCAAATGAAAAATGTAAAATTATAAAATTGAAATTATTATTGTTTCCCTATTTTTTGGCAAAAGAAGACAATGCTGTCATTTTCTCTAATCGCGAGAGTGCCATGAATTTTTAATTTTTCCAAACCAAAACTATTCAATCTAACTTTATTTCAGACAATTGTAAAACAAGGAAGGGACTTAACTTGTTAAGATTTTTTGCTCCTTGAACAACAATTCGTAAAACAAAAAGATGAGGATGATTTTATTGATGAACAAGGAAGTAAAATACAAAATTTGTAAAAAAAAAACAGTAACAATAGACTAATAAAGCTAAAAGAAAGGTTAAAGACTAGAGAATAGAAGGGATAAAACACCCTATAAGTGTGTAATGTACAGTAAAGTGGTGGGGTGCTTCAATGTGCTGCCAAACAAGATTTTATAGCCATTCTTGCAGGAAATTAGCTCCTCCATCGAGAAAAAAAGAAAGTTTATTACTGGAAGGACTCCTCCTTAGATGAGCTTGGAGGTGAGACTTGCTAAAACTCAAGAATCCTGGCTTCCTTCTTATCTGAATTATCATGAAAAATGATGTGGATAAATCCTTCACCAACTCTCCTGAAAAATCTGTCATTCCCCCTGAACTAGAAGAATTGCACTTTACTGCAACCTCTTCCTCCTGCTATGTCTCCACTCTTTCAGCAATTTCGGGCGGGAAAACAACTCCTCCATCTCCACTAGACTTGGACTCACTCCACTGGCTGTCTCAATGCTTGGGCTTGACTCCAAACTCATGGGCTTGACTCGGCTTATTGGGCCCGAACAATATTTTGGGTGTAAACAATTATATACCTTATTTAGATTGGACAAACTGCATATACAGTGATTGAAGGACGAGTAGGAGAAACTTAAAAGAAATCTTTTGAATAGATAATGTATTTGATTGAATTCTATCAATATACAAAGTATCGTTTGTTTGAAGGGAGAGCAAGACTGACTATGAGGATGTAAGACAATTTGCTACTAAAATTTTCAAGAAGACCACACAATGTTGGCAAGCCATGCATTCACGCTTTCATGATCTAGGTTATCGTACTGGAGGAATATATATAGTCCGGTCTGTACTATAACAGCTGAGATTTGTTATTTTAAATCTTAAATTCATCACAACCATGCATTTTGACACATCAATTAATGAGAAAGTGGGGCTTGTTGTAATTTGGAATTTGTAAACCATAAAAAGGTCTACTTAAATATAAAAACATGAAACTTGGAACTGTTTATCATTTTCGTTTTTTTAGTATCATTTGTGTTTAATATTCATCTGTTGGTGAACTGCATAAATAGACCTTTTTATGCTTTGGAAGTTTTACATATAAAATGAAAAAAAAAGGATATGTTTGTTGTAGAATATATTAAAACTGCATAATCATTATTTAAATATAATGTATTTTTAAAATAGACATGCTGGTTTTTAAAATAAAAACACATGCTAATATCTATATAATCTTTTTACAATAAAATCTATTTATCCAATTTAAATTATATATACAAATATATCAAGTTTCTAAGGAACCAATTGTCCAACATGGAGTTTAGAGTCTCACATATTTACAGGGGAGGTAACATGGTGGCTGACAGATTATCTAAGGAAACACTCCAAAGTAGAGTTGAGCAGTGGTGGTTCACCTCGCCAGATTTATGTTCCTCGCTAGTCGAGCTTGATCACCAAGGCAGAGAGCAATTTCGTTTTACTTAAGTCTTCTTTTCTTTTATTCAGTTTTTCTTATGCTCATTGTTTGAGCTGTCAATTTTCTTTTGGTCTTTTTGGCTTCTTGCCCTTCTTTTTTGTCGTAACTAAATATTCTATTTATTTCCTGTTTTCATCAATAAATTTGAACTTATGAACATGAAAAAGTTGCAGGGTCAACCTATTTCGGATGCTCTTGTTGTGGTTACTGATTTCTGAATTGCATGTCTTCATTAAAAAAAAAACTCTCTCTGCATTTAAGATATTAGATGCTTGAACTCTTTTTTTTATTAGGATTTTTTATAAGACTGCTAGGATTATTTTAATCTCCAGCCTCCTGAATACAACATGACTTCGACAATCCACACGTCTACATAACTAGGATTTATATTAATATACTTATAACTTATTAGTATTAAAGTCAATTTTAATACTAAAATATCAAGATTTTAATTTACAGCAATAACAAATTAAATGATTTATTAAAAAGGAAAAAAAGCTAAGATTCATAAAATGTTGATTGGATTGAATTTGGTGTTGATTTTATAACGAGAGCCACGAAGTAGGAAGTTTGGCCCCTTGTGAATCGATTTTTGGTGTCCTGGCTGAACAAATACGCCAGCATACAACTGCACAGCGGTTCAGAAGCTTATCTTGATTGTCCCATTTGTTTGCCGTCTGTGAACTTAAGACTCCAAACAACTCCCTAATAAAATGATAACTCCCTCAAGTTGATTCCTCACCAAGATAAAGAGTTGATTCTTTTATTGCCTCAATTATCGTATTTTGTATTTGTAAGTTCCGAAGTATCGTTTAAATTCCTGTTTATTCATGTTGATTATTATTTTTTTATTGTTGTTGAAGTTTTGAGACAATACCACCAACATATATCTTAGTTATCTTGATTCACAAAGTATTAGAAATTTATAGACAAAACAATCTCATATCAAGCAAAAACATCTGCAATGCTTTTTTTAAAAATCCAAATTCTTCAAAAATAAAAAGTAAACTTAAAAAATGGTGCTCAATAGAATTTTTATATTTTAAATATAAAATAGAGAATGAATATCCAGCTACTTCTAAATGGTTAAGTTTTACTTTTTATTCTCTTTATTATTAATGTGACTCAAGTTTCGATACAATTTGACATTTTCTATTGGTTAATTCTATATTTATATATAATTTTTAATCTACTTCACAAATAAAATATAAAAATTTAAAGAATAACATTGCAAATTATTTTTATTTTCACTTTTTAAAATTTAAGATGTTATATATATATATATATATATATATATATATATATATAAAATACCCTTTAAAATAAAGAGTATAATTGGAGATGTTTTAACCACCGCGTTTGGGGACAACAATACAATATTGTATGCATCGTAATTCTTTTTTTTTTTTTCACAACTTCATTCTCGCTCCCCACAAAATTTGGACGACTATGTTTTGTAAGATACTTACCCTTACCTAGCACGGTTTGCTTGAGCGGTAGTGGTGCTTTCATGGTGTAGGTGAGGTGCAGGTTCAAATCGGCGTGAAGCCCTTGTGGCCGCCTAATTGAACACACGCCTTTCTCCAAAATTGGACCTACGGGCCTGGGACGTTGGGCCGCTCACTATGCACGGAATAAGTGAGGAGTTTCTGGACTGAGACAGGACTAGCTCCTCCGAGATTTACCTAATCTAGTGTGTAGCTCGAAGAACCGTTTGGTTAGTAGTTCTTCGTCATAAAAAAAACCTTAATTTGAAAAAATAACACCACTTCATTCATGATGTATTTTGTTTCCATGTTCGCCTATTTATTTCTGTATATGTCATATATTAATTTCTCTAGATATTTTCAAGCTTTAATAATTGCTTCCCCACTTTATCAAAGGATCTAGGGGGTTAGATTTGGCGGGCAAAGGATCTAGGGGGTCACGTTTGGTGTCGGCAGCATGTAGACAAATAGTGGTTTCTTATTGGGATGACGAATTTTAAAACTTTCCAATAATGGAGATGCCATTGCCACCCATAACTTGGTCCCATAAATCCTCTTTCGGCAAAAATGGTCTTGCGCAAATTATCTATATATGGTGAAGGTCCTATTTACTCTAATAATATATTTTTTAAATTTATTCTTTATCTTTATCATTCATTATTTTTAAATTTAATAATTAATATAACTTATTTTTTTAATTTAAACACTACCATTAAATTTAAAAAGAATGAATGATAGGATGAAAAATAAGTTCAAAAAACTTATTCTTAGAATAAGTTAAGGCATCCCCATATATACATAAGAAAATTGAATATATTGGATTTACTTTTTCGATATTTGATAATTTTTTATAATTAATATTTGATATTATATTTTTATAACAAGTTGTTTTATCATGAATAATATATTTCTTATCTAATTTTTTGAATATATAAATAAAATATAATCTAAATATTTATGTATAAAGAAGAATTTTAAAATTAAATATGAGATTTATTTTTGTAATTATATGATATTTATATTCATATAATTTTTATATTTTTTATTTAATAATTTTTTATTATAACTTTGAATATTTATAAAAAATAAAAATAAATTCATAATATTTCGGGAGAATGTGTGAAGGTAAAATTAGTGTTTGGTTGAGGGAATAAAAATTAAGGAAAAGGAGAGAAAGTAGAAGAACGCATAGCCGGAGTGATCTTCATCCCAATATCTCCTGCAAGAAAAGGAAGGCAAAAGAGAAATTTATATCAACTGTCATTTTACCACCTAACATCCTTTCTAATTAAGGAAGAATGCATACAAACAAGAAACAATATAACTATCAAATAAACGGTCAAAAATAGAAATACTTTTTTAAAAAAAATGAAAAGTCCACCCCACTTGAAAATAGAAATACTTCTTATACTCGAAAAAAAAAAGAGATGAAAAATATATTTTAGGATTCTGACACAAAAAAAAGGAAGAAGATATTTTAGGGTCAATTATCTTTTGGCTCCTGAGGTTTAGCAAAATATTCACCTGTGTTCCTATCTTTTCAAGAAGTTTCTATGCAGTCACTGAGATCTTTCTCCATTATCCAAATTGAAGGAGGGGCTTAGTTGCATCAAGCCATGGCGAGATGAATCAGAGAATTTAGTGTGTAATTGATGAATTTGAGGATCGGGCGTGTACTACATTTGGTTAGGGTTTTGAGGGGGTGAGGTGATGGGGTTTACCCAAAGGATGAATAGACTCAAACCCTCGATAATGTCGTAAAGAAACGAGTGAGATATTATTTTTTCTTTTCTTTTTTTTTTCTTTTGAGTTTTTAAGTATAGGTTGTTGAATTTCGAGTTTCTAATGGAGTCTAAAGTGTTTTAGTTTACATTCTAAAGAATTTAAGTTTAGAATTTTTATAAATTAAATTGTGAGAGTTCTCCCGGGATGTTTTGACCTTAGAGAATTTGTGTTTGAGTTTGAGAGTGTTTTTTAAGAGTAGTAATATGATGTATCAGGGGTAAGAATGTCAATTTCAATTTTTCGTCTTCTTGGGACTAACGGAGAGATACGTTAGGGAACATACAGTAGCTTTTTTGGAAAAACAGGGACGAATCAATTATTTAGAAAAACATTGGCAGCTCCAGGGTATTGACCCTATTGTATGAGTCAAATAGAATGTCATTGAGTAAGGTATGAATAGGGTATATTAATATTTTTATTCATATTTGTAGTATATATTATATATTTATATATTATTCGTATCCGTGCGGATAACAAAAATTGCCACCCATACCTGACCTATATGGTATATGTTACTCGTAAAGTACCTATTTACCCATGATTTAAATTTAGTTAATTAACTTAAAAAATAATGTATCATTGATTTAAAACAATAGATTAAAAAAATACACGAGACAATATGAAATATTATATTTATACAACATAATATAAAAGCTGTAATTTACAACCAAATGTAGTTAATGAAATAGTAATGTGATAAATTATCACTTGATAGAGAATTTATACAAAAATTATAGTTTAAAATAGTATACAAGGATAAAGATAAGCAGTGTTTCCAACATTCCTATTGCAACATTCAAATTACAACTCTTAGTTTTAGTATCTTGTTGTGGGGAAAATATCAGACCAAAATATATAATAGATGTTATATTTGTAATAATAATATACTAAAATATGTTAGACCAAAATATACGAAAATGTTAGACAAAAATATTGTTTTTGAAATCTCATATTTGATTTGTAAGCCGATTTATCATATGTCAATACTATATGAACAAGTTTTATATACAAAAATTTTGTCCAATATTTTATTTATAATAAGCTCTTTGAATATAAGACTATAATAAATTTTCAATAGTAGCATCTCATTCAAGCTGCATAAAAATTACAATATCTAACAAAATACATTTATAGTCTCATTCTAATTATAAATTAATTTATTCAAATATGAGAATTCATTTACATTCAAAAGACTCTCTCTCTCTATATATGTGTGTGTAGATATATGTGTATAGATATATCTATATATATGTGTATACAACATGTACGAGCAACAGGAGCGGATACTGATATTGCTCAATGGGATGAAGGTAAGGATACATGCAGAGTATTTCTATATTCATACATTATCCGTATCTGTACAGTAAAATATAGATATTATCCGTATTCATACACAGTCAAAGCGGATAATACCCACGTTGACTGGGTATTGGTAGGATCAGTACCCATCGAGTATGGTATAAATTGACATCTCTAGAGCCAAACAAAAAAATACAAATCATTCAAGGACTTCAATTGAGCGGGGCCTATGTTTGTTTGAGCTAAAGCAGTGCTATGACTTGAATTCTTTGTCTTAGTTATAAATACATTGGGCATATAGTTTCCTATTTTCACCAAAGCAAATATAAGAAATATGGCTCGTCTCTTTTCGTTTATGTCCTATTTTCACCTACACAAAAATGCAACATTATACTTCTTCCGCTCGTGGATCATCACCCAAATCACATCATTACTTGTACTTCAGTGCTTCAAAATACCACTGCGACCCATGAAACTATAACGAGAAGATCAGGAAATTATCAGCCACCAATTTGGGAACAGTTTTGTCCAATCACTGAAAATTGAATTTGCGGTACAATTTTAAAATTTAACTGCACATATATTTCTTGTTTGATTCTAATATTTGTTTTCTATGAGTTACAACTTTTTATTGTCCATTTTGTCACTCATTGAAATATATTTTAGGGGCCTCCATACTCAAATAGAATCGAGCATCTTAAGGAGGAGATGAAAATGATATTTGATCAAGTGGAGAATTCTACGGATCAACTCAAACTAGTTGATACTTTGCAAAGACTCGGTTTAGCTTATCACTTCCATGACGAGATTAAGAGAAAGTTGGCAAGAATTCATGAGGATAATACACAAATGAGGAAGGACTTAAATGCTACAGCCCTTGCATTCAGACTTCTTAGACAATATGGATAACAAGTGTCTCATGGTACGTACATAATTTTTTTTACAAGCATACTTAATATTATTTTAATAATAATCTTTTTGATAAGTTATTTTATTTGCTTCAAATTGAATTGAACTCTTCTTTTTTTTAGCAAGTTGAAGTTTTTTTTTTTCCGATGAACTATAAGCCTATTGGTATTTCAAGAATACCTACACAGTTAATTTTTTGCATTATTCTAAGCCATTTTCGACACTAAACAATTTAAATGTAGCTTCGAATTTCAACATCGAAAATACCCATGATTCTTTCTCAACCACAAAATATGATAGTGCACAAGGAGATTTGAAGCGAAATTTAACCATGTATCTAAGGCATATATATACACATACATTAATTCATTAATAAAAAAAACAATAGTTGAGCATTTGAAAGTTTAAAACAAAACCAATTTGCTATCTGAATTTAATTGATATTGATTTATATAGAATAAATATATTTGATTTTATGTATGCAGAAGTTTTCAATAAATTCAAGGACGATGAAGGAAATTTTAAAGCAAATCTTGACAAAGACATAGATGGCATACTAGCATTGTATGAAGCATCATTTCTTTCAACAAGGGATGAGAATGTCTTAGATGATGCAAGAGAATTTGCTGCTGAAATTCTCAAAGAATATGTGATTGACGAGAAGGGCCAACACCACGCAATCTTAGCAAGCCATGCATTAGAGCTTCCATTGCATTGGAGGATGCCAAGGGCCGAGACTAGATGGTTCATTGAGGTGTATGAGAGAGATGAAGGCATGAATCCTCTTCTGCTTCAACTTGCGAAGCTTGATTTCAATAGCGTACAAGCAGTCCATCAAGAAGGTTTAAAACAAATGTCACAGTAAGTTAATTCCTAATTTACTCTCATTTTTATAGTTCAAATTCAGCAAACAACATGTCATGTGACTCATGTTAGCAGATGAATCGAGTCAGCACGCCATGTTATTGTTTATCAAAAAAAAAAGTGTAAACTAATAGATGACATAATTGAATAGAGTAGATTAAACAATTAATTTAAATATTTAAATTAAAAGAATCCGTTCAACTATTTTTTCTTCATTCCAATGAGGTACTTCACTTTTGGTCCCACAAGTAGTTGCAGATGGGGGAGGACGACCCTAAGGCCGACGTGGGGGCAAAGGGGTATCCGCCGTCAGTGGCGTCAGCCGACCCCCACCGATCCCACCTGGCTCAACCGCTAGGTTAAGCCAAAATGCCAGCCCGAAAAAAAGGACGAGCCTGGACCAACATATTCTAGCCCGGCCCGACCCGACCCGCCTATTTTTAAAATAAAATAGGGTCCGATCTAGACTAATGGTTAGTGTAATACCCCGAATAATTTTTTATAAGTATTTTTGAATAATTATATTTAGAGTAATTATTTTGAATAATTATTGGTGGATAATTATTTTTGGAATAATTATTTTTGGATAATTATTTTAAATAAATTTGGGTAAAAATTTGAATTTTTATTTTTGGTGATTGAAGAGTTAATTTTATGTTTTTAATGTTAATTGGGTGATTAATGAAGGTTAGGAGTGATTTGGAAGTGTTTTTGATAAGTAAAAATGGTGGAAAATTTGAAATTTAAATATGAAAATTTAAAACCGAACGACCGGTCGTTTGTCTTTGATGTCCAAAACAGCGTGTCGTTGGGTCAAAAATGGTGTGTCGTTTGTCGTTGTTGGAGATGTCGTCTGAGCTTGTGAAATTTTCATTTGTTCGTGTGTCCAGACGTCGTCCAAACGACGAGTTTTTTGGCTGGACGACCGCGCGTTCACGGGAGAGACCAAGCGACGCCATCAAGCCCTGTCGTTCGCCCCCTCCGCGTGTCATCTGCATGTGTGTCGTTTGTCACTGAAGTAAAACGACTTGTCGTTTCGAGTATGGGTTTTTAAAACTCAGCCAACCCGACCGACCAAACCAACCCAACATTCATCTTCTTTCTTCGACTGCACTGTTCACTAAACCCAGAATTGCGTCTCTCTCTCTTCGTTCCTCTTCCATTCCCACACCAAGATAAGATGATTTTCTCTTTCTCTCTCCTATTTTTGCTTGGTTTCATGGTTAAACCGATGGATTTTGTGTGGATTTTTGGCCGAAAATTGATTTTGGGTTCGGATTTCTTCGTGTTTTAGGCTGGATTTGAGTTGGATTTTGTTGGATAATGATAGATTGAGGTTGAAAATGCATGAATCTAGCTTAAAAATGATGAATTGATGGTTGAATCTTAATGG
>CAODLS010085116.1:0-19295 GCA_948243855.1 Flueggea neowawraea | reverse complement strand
AACGTGGGGGTATTAATTATGAAGAGATTTCGGTTAATCAACTTGACGTTATATGTTAACTGACTCGAGAGAGATGTTAATGTATGTTAGGAATTCCAACGGTCCAATTGTATGAACAAATGACTGAGTGATGAGGTCAGTTTTGCTTAGGCAGTCATAGGGGCATTCAACATTTGGATGCTACTATAACCCTTGATTGCCCGGTTCCTAAACTCTCTTTGTGTTGTTGTGTTGTGTGTTGGCATCTCTCCATTCCTACCCATTTAGTTTGTAGGCTAGATAATAGAGAGAGAGTTATTACTAGTACTTTTAGTCTCTGTGGGATACGACACTCGATACTCTGGTCCGCATACTACAAACGATATGTGCGCTTGCCCAATTACCACTCTGCTCTTTGCCTAAGTCCGCGCCTAAGGTTTCGAAGTTATCTTTCAATTTTAGGATCTTCTTGAATCAACTCGGAAGAATTTCCTCTGGTCATATACCAATAAAACCTGAAAGAGTAACAAACATAAGAAAACCAAAGCGTAATTCCAAAGAGATAGAAATTTTAAACAACCAAAAAGAATCAAACATGAGCAAGGAAAAACAAAATATAAACAAACAAAACTAAATAAAAAAACAACTAAACAGGATAACAAATACAAACAAAATGACTAGATTAACAAAGATAAAGCTTTCCTAATATCTTAGTCCCGGCCAATGGTGCCAAAAACTTGGTAGTCAACAGGCAAACACACCTATCGATTGTAATATGTGGACCTGAGTACCGAATGTCGTATCCTACAGAGACTAAGAGTACTAGTAGTTACCGTCTCCCTATTATCTAGGCTACAATTCAAATGGGTTTAAATAATCGCTAAATGAGTATCGGCAAACAAACACAAAATAGAGCAACAAAAAAATATAAAGAACTGAGCAATCATGATAAAAGTAGCATCCAGATGTTGAATTCCCTTAGGACATCCTAAGAAAAATTCGACCTTGTCACTCGCTCACTCAATTGTCCATTGGACCATAGGAGTTCCTAATGTATATTAATCGCTCTCTCGAGCTAATTAAATTCTAATGTCAAGTTGATTAACCAGAATCACTTCCTAATTAAAATCCCCACGTTGCATTAACATTAATTTGTGAACTCCCATATTAAGTTTGACCTTAATCTTGAAGATTTACGTCGACATATCTCTAGGTTTGCGTGCAACTCCTTCCAGCTATGAGCGATTCTAAACACACGATAAATCTCTTGATTCCCAGGCATGTAATCAATTGTCGAATCAAAACATCGGTAGAATCAATCCAACAAAACCATATATATCATAGATGGTTCTCAATTCATAATTAAATGAGCAAACCAACAAGATATATTCACAAATTCATCCTAGGGTTCATCACATCTAGATGCATATTGAGTTTAGCCCATGTTTAGAGAAATTAAAACAACAAGAATGAATGAAAACCAAGAGAGAAAGAGGAA
Organism: Flueggea neowawraea; assembly: GCA_948243855.1. Classification (NCBI taxonomy): domain Eukaryota; kingdom Viridiplantae; phylum Streptophyta; class Magnoliopsida; order Malpighiales; family Phyllanthaceae; genus Flueggea; species Flueggea neowawraea. The sequence goes on along the minus strand of CAODLS010085116.1, from coordinate 17,818 downwards.
ACCCATTGAGAATCTTCCAATCTTTAAGAAATCCACCCAATCATGGTGTAAATCCTCTCCAAAAACCTTCTCCCTTTGTTCCCTACCTCTCCAGCTCTTTCTGGCTCTATTTTGGTGTCCAAATGATGGTCTCCTCCAATCAGGGTTCATCCAAACCATAAATAGGCCGAAATGGTGAGTTCTAGTAAGACACGGGCTGATAAAGCCATTACACGGCACTGTCTTTTGCTTCCAAACAATGTCTTTCTTTAAACTTTGTCGTTTTGACCATTTGACGTGTGTTGTTAAAAGGCTGGCAAGACACGGACAAATCTCCCCAAGACACGATCTTATCTTTCCTCTGTAGGTCGTGTCCTTCCTGATTTTTATGAATCAGGGCAAGACACGTGCAAAATCATGATTACACAACTGTGTCCTATTCGTCAGACAAATACTCTTCCAAATCTGTTATTACATAGGCACAATCCATATTACACGGCCGTGTAATTTTGGTCCAGATTTGTCTTCATTATGCACGTGCATTTTGCATTCGGACAAGCATTTTGCATTCGGACAAGCATTTTGACTTGGCTTGGTCACACACGGACTCAGCAAAGACATTACACAGCCGTGTCTTTGATTCCCGGATCGTATCTTGCCAGTAGTTCCTCAAACTTTGTCATTTAATCTCTGTTTTGGTCTATTTTTGTTTAATTCTGCCAAGACACCATCAAACGATCTGAAAAGAGAAATGTAAGCTATTCAAGTACCAAAACTCACCAATAACGCTCGAAATATAACAAAAACAATTAGAAATCAATAATAGAAATATGCATAAATGAACGTTTATCAATCTCAAAGCTTAGAAAATGTTGAAGTTGTTCCATTAAATCCAGAGATTGAAATGTTGTGTAGAGAAATCTGAACCAATAGAAGAAGAGAAATAATGGCAGAAAAACGGAGGCACTAAAATGAGCATGGAAATGAAGCAAAAATGGGACAACTACTGGGAGGTGACATTTCCAATCAAATGCCGGTGCGGATTAGCTTCACCATCATGCATTTGTTTGAATCTGGCGGCCTAAAATTATGAGTTGAAGAGTATCCACTGCAACATGCTACCTTCATTTCATGGTTTGCCATCGGAGGATGCATTGGCGTCCTTGAGGGAATTCTATATGACCATTTAAACCTTCCATTTACATGGTTTGACGGAGGACGAGCTTCAGATCAGATGCTTTCCATACACCTTGAAGGATCGGGCTAAGATTTTATTAATCAATCTTCTGGAAGGTTCATTGAAAACTTTGGATGAAGTGAACGACAAGTTCATGATGAAATACTTTTCGCCCTAAAAGACAGTGGAATTTGGAAATAAAATTTGTTGTTTCTCCCATATGGAGGGTGAGCCATTTGATGAAGCATGCGAGAATTTCAAGATGATATTGAGTCAATTCCCACACCACCAATTCTCTTTGGCTCTTCTCATTCAATTATTCTATGACAGATTGACGATGCACGAGCAGACTTTGGCAGATATAACAATGGCTGATTATTTTGGTGATAAAACAGTGGAAGAGGTGTATGATATATACAAAATGCTTGCCACCAGTTCTCTACAAAAGGTAGTTTGAGGAACAATAATGGGTATTCATGAGGTAAACACTTCTTCTTCTAACTTGGATTCTCAAATTGATGATATATCTAGAAAAATGACCATGTTGATGAATCGAGGAACCATGGTTAAAGAACAATGTTCATTTTGTGGAGTAATGGGGTATAATGATGGAAATTGTTGATATGATCAATGCATGAGTGCCGAGATAGAGAAGGTAAATTTTATTGGAGGTTTTGATTAGCCCTAACCAAGGAATGATCCTTTCTCACATACTTATAATCCAGGATGGTGCAACCATCCTAATTTTTCATAGAGGGATCAAGGTGCTAAGCAAGGTAGGCCAATAGGACTTTAAAGCTTTCAGCCAAGGCCACCATTCCAACAACAACCACTAACACTGCCACCACAATTAAATGTTCAAGAAAAGAAGCCACATCTAGAATACCTTGGAATGTAATTTATGAGTAAGATGGATGCAAAGGTGGACCAAATTTTTCAAACTCAATAAGCAACCATCCAGAACTTAGAAAGGCAAGTCGTCCAATTGGCTACTGTGGTTTCGGACCGAGAAAGGATAAAATTGCCAAGTACTTCACAAGTCAATCCTAGAGAGAATGTAATGGCCATTTAAGTGATAAGTGGGCAAGTCTATAAAGAAGAAATAAGTGTGAGGGAGGAGCCCAACGAAGAAGAGAAGCCGATCATAGAAAAAGAGAAGAAGCAAATAATGGAAGAACCCAAACTTGGTAAGGAGGAGAGGGAAACCGAAGTGCAATACAAGGTAACTTTCATCTATTCAAAAGGATGATGTAAAATCCTATGTTCCTCCTATTCCATTTCCTAAAGTTTTTGGAAATGCTCAAGAAGCTTCAAATGAACATTCAATTTATTGAGGCTATTGTGCCTATGCCTCATTATGCTAAGCTCCTAAAGGAAATTGTCTCCAATAAGAAGAAATTGGAAGAGTATGTCACAGTTGCTTTGATCGAGGAGTGCAGTGTCGTAATTCAAAACAAGCTTCCTTTAAAGCTAAAGGATTCGGGAAGCTTTACCATTCCATGCTCCATTGGTAATGTAGGTAAACAAAAATTGTTGTGTGATTTGGGATTCGGGGGCAACTTGATGTCTTCCTCAATTTCAAAAAGCTCAGGATTGGTGAATTGGTGCCAACAACAATTTCACTCTAATTTGTTGACCACTCTATCAAACACCATTTGGAGTCCTGGAAAATGTGATGGCAAAGGTTGGTAAGTTTTATTTTCCGACTGATTTTTATGTGCTTGAAATGAATAATGCTTTTGAACCTCCTTTGATTCTTGGTAGACCATCCTTAGCAATGGAGAGAGCGTTAATTCATGTTGGCAAGAGAAAATTGACATTTAAAGTCGGGAATGAAACTCAAGATTTTAATGTCTTTAGTAACTCAAACGTGCTTTTAAATGATAAATGTGTTGATGACACTAAAGCCATTAATTTTTTTTGCATGTTGGACATTAACCCTCCACCAATACTTTTCAGTGATAAAGAAAGAAAGAGTGAACCTAATGCACAACCAAAAAAACCACCCTTGGAACCAAACCAAGAATCCAAATCAAATGCAAAGGAAACAAATAATTTTGAAGGGGTTAAAAACCGAAATGACAAAACAAAAGGGAAAGAAAGTGATTATCTCTTGAGGGGTGAGTTCGTAGAAGGAAAATGAGTATATTATTTTCCACCTAAAAATCACTTTCTTTATGACCCCAAAATTGCATGTTGTGGACCACTTTTGATTTCAAACATTCATTCATGTGGTCCAATAGTCATTATACTTAATGACCATAAACCACTTAAAATTCATGGTAAAATGTTGAAATCATACATGGCATCCACCACAAGGACTATTTGGTGCCCCAAATAGATCCAATGCATACGTCAAAAAAGATGTTAAACTAATTTTTTGTGTCCCAAATGGCACAAAACTAATTTTTGGTCTGAATAGACGTTAAACAAATTTTGGTTTGAAATGTCGTTAAACTATGCATTTAAATTTCATTGCTTTTATTTTTATTTTGAGATTGGTTAAAAGGAGTATAACCTGTTTACTTGTTTATATATATGCACTTGTATCCACTAACGTTTTTTGTCTCAATGCCTAAAAGAGAACCGTTCATCCAAAGAAAGAGCAAATACAAGCAAGGCAAAAAATAGAGAAGTATTCTAAACCTTATTTCTTTTACTTTATGCTTAATGTTGAAATTTAACTTGTCCCTTTTGTTCTTGGTTATGTTGATGTTGATCCAGACTTACTTTGTCGAACATTGGGGACAATGTTCAAAATAAGTGTTGTGGAGGGGTTTAGTGAATCCTTGTGTTTAATTGTTTATAAATTTTTGCATGTTTGTTGAATTTGCTCGAAAATGGTTAAAATCTTTCAATTTTTTTCTTGAATTGTGTTGATTTGTTTTTGGAATATGTCAAACTTGAGAAGAATGAAATTTGGATTGAATTGGTTTGAATGAATTTTGTAGCATTTAAGTGTGTTCTTAACATGATCAATTGAAGAATGTATGTCATTTGTTGGCTATTTGAATATAAATTTGGCATTTTTAGGTTGCAAGGTTGAAACATCATTTATCAACAAGTTTATTATATTAGTGGTGGCATAATTAAATGTTTGCAAACTCTTTGCTAAGATAGTTGTGCTAAATTGATTAAAATTCAGCAAAATTTAGAGTTGGTTTGGCTTAATTAATATTGTGAAAGTGCTTATATGTTGTACTTAAATGATTAAATTTCACTTTTGAGGGTGAACCTAAACAAGGACAAGCGGATGGGGTCCCACCCTCGAGGTCGAACAGCTTAGTACACCCAAGGAATCTTAAATAAGTGTTTTTACACAGGGACCCTTAATTGGATGACTGCGTTTATAGCACCCAAATATAAAGTGAAAGCAATGAAAGAAAATAAAAAAGAAAAGAAACTTTCAAAGAAAGCACTAATGTTGTGAAATGAATGAAATAAGCCAAGCTTGCTTTAGAAAAAATGATAAATGTTAATTTTAATCTTAGCAAGGTGAGAGATAAACCTTGGGGAAGCCAATAGATTACGGGACTTGATAATTGAACTTCGAGATTGCCACTTCTTCATGCCAACATTATTTCAAATGATTGACGAATGGCATGGTTTGTTTTCTTGATCATTTTATTTGGATAGTTGAATGATACAAGAATGCTTTAATCTTTTCGATTCCAATTTGTATTTTTACCACGGGTTTGAAATTGGTTTGCTTGGGGGCATTTATTCAAGCAAGAATTAATTCATTTCCGGCCTATGATTGAGTGTTTAATGCAATATTTACACAGTTTTTGTGTTTTTTTAGGTTGGAAATTATTTGGAACAATTGGGATTCAAGCCGCAAAAAAGGAGCAAAAAATGAAGCGGGAAATTGAGGCAAGATGGTGAACCAAAGCCATAGTGGCCTGCATTATGGCTGTGGTCCTCACTGTGGCAAGGAGCAGTTGGGCATGTTTTTTATAAGGGACAAGCCACGCCCTGTGCAAACAGGTGTGGCTCCTGGGCATGGCGCCTGTGGCCGACCCGAATATGTTGAAATATCAATGGCGACCAACCTTTTCTTTGATGGACAAGAGGCATACACATGGGGCAATTTTTGCAACATATTCACTAGGGTTTGGCCACATTCTGAGGGTTATAAATACCCCCACTTAACCACATATCTCTCATGCTTCATTATTTGAAAAACCACTTTATTTTCTTTATTTTTCCATTTTTTAGAACGTATTTTTAGGTTTTTCAAGAAAGAGAGGGAGATTGGGCTTAAAGCTTGGATATTTATGTGGAAGACACCAATAGATACGTCATCCACATCCATTTTATCTCTTCTCTCTTATTATCTTTAGTTGTTTTCATGTTCTATGTTGATGATTATTGCCATAATTTTTTGAACATGGACTTGGTAGCTCAATCTTGTGCTAGGGCTAAGAGATGTAGACCATCGATGATTATTTGTTATATTTATGAATGGGATTGATGTTCTTTATTGCAATATTTGTAGTTTTTATACTTGTGCTTGAATGATATATGTGTAGAGATTTTTTATTTTATATAATGACTTGTATGATTTTATTACGATTGTGCTTGGCCAACATAGTTGTAGTTTTAACAAGCCTAATTGATGGATTGAAAGAAGAAAATTAGGTGAGGTTGACATGCAGTATGTTGGAATTTGTTACTAAATTTATGACATTAATAAGCATACATTGTAGCAAAAATAACAAAAATTTTAAATCTAGAAATTTACCAAGGATCCATGCACATCGACATACACGATTGGGTTATCATATTTTATCTTAAAATACAATGCTAGAGTGTATGGTTGAATGGCGTGTTGGTGTTGCTTTTAGTATAATAAAACAAAATCCCCTCTCATTCACGTTGTCTTTGCGTGAATGTGTCTAAATTTATCCACGAGAAAGAGATTGCTTTAATTGGCGATGTGTAATATCAGTTAGAATCTCTATTATAGTCTCACAAAATATTCTCTCTTTATTTTTTTTCTCACAAATTCGGCTATGGCTTAAAAAATATGACAAGAGGTGCATCATATATACAAGCACTTAGAAAACCCTAGTTTAATTGTAATAGGTTTTCTCTTTCTTGTCCTACAAGAATTAGAACTCCATAGTTAAATTGAACTACGTTTTTTCTTTTTTGTCCTATAAGAATAAATACTTTTTCTTTAATTAGATGTTTTAACCAATATGCATTGGGATAAAACAAGACTTAGTCAAAGAAGACTTAGCCAAAAAGGATTTAGTCAAACTATAACTCTTATTTATCTAATACATAAATTAAAATGTAACCCTAATTAAATTAAAGTGTGCTGAATTTCTTATGTCCATTTAAGGATTATTGGGCTTTTAATTACATGATAAATTATCATTAAATAAATCACTCTATCATTAATCTATGTGGGCCAAAAGTATGTCACACATAATAATATGTCCAAAACATAATAAGAAGTAATTTATATTAAAAGCTCATTACATTAATGGATATTATCTTATATTATATTTTATGACATAAATCATAAAAATATAAATTATTAATGATTAATGAAATTAATCATCTTAATAATTTAATTACCATGATAGAGAATATTTGTAAACCAATTTAATTCGTTCTTGTGCGTGCACCCAATAGGTTCACTCGAAAATGGTTTATAAATATTAAAAAAAAATATTTGTTTCTGAAAGTAAAAATTTAAAAAATATATATATGGTTTATAAATATTTTTTGTAAAATAATTTTTATTTTGCTTCTACGTCTGATATATATATGGTAAATATATATAAATATTGCAGTATGGGACACTTGATCTACGTAGGGTCAAATGTAGTCTTTGGTACCATTTAGCAGTCAAGACCCATGTACCAGGGTTAATGATAGCCGTGTGTTCGGTCAGACGCATGTACTCTGTTTCTGATTAGTGGCAGAGCCCACTTATACATACATTTTGTCTGTTTCAAGTATATTATATACATATTTTGTTTGTTTCTGATATACGTCATATATACTATATATGTTTCTGCCTGCTGTTTGCTTTGGATGCGAACATTTTTGGAAAATGAATTTTGAAACTAATATTCTGTATTGGCATGTATACGTATGTATATGCTTATATCTGTATGTGGTAGTTTTGAAATGTTTTCAAAACAGTTTTTGTGAGGCCTTGAGCGCTCTGGAGTTTTGTTTCCTCACTAGGGATTCTTACCCCTTTCTTTATGTTCTTCTTTGTTTTTCTATATCTTATTTCTCAGGTTCGATTTTGGTATTCGGCTACCGATCGACGTCTTAGTCCTAGTGAGGCGATCTATCTGATAATGAGTACCCTTTTGGTTCGAGCTACTTTTGTTTTTGGATTAAAGCTCTACACCGGGATATTTGTGAGTGTTTTGTTCTGTAAACGTATTTGGTATTTAAATATTATTCTTGATTTGATAATAATTTTATTATTATTAAATACTTATGTTTGAAAGAAGTTTGGATTTTCTTATTTATTAAATTTTTAAAACGGTTTTAAAGTAGTTATTTAATGAATTTAGGTGGTAAATTCTGTTCTCCAAGGTTTGTGCGAGATGGGCTGAGCTTCCATAGATGGTTCGCCTCGTACGTCAGTCAGGGTCCGGAAATGGGTCGTGACATTCATACTCCCTTTTAAGATAGTCCCAAAAAACCTTTTCTTGAAACAACAGAAAATAAATATGTTTTTGCTTTGGACTTTCTCATTTTCTCTCTCTATGGATATTCAGTTGGCTATCGTTTGATTTAATAGCAACTACGAAATATCAGTATTTCTCTATGGCTTTCCAAAGATCAAAAGCTTCAAGATGATCGTCATTTTAATAGCTTATGCTTTTATAGTTGTTATCATCAAATGATGGTAGTGGCATGAAAAATGTCTTATCCGACTCCATTGATTAAAGTTGCATTTGTTGTATATGAGGTTGTATTTGTGTTAGTTGTCGTGTTGCATTTTGCTGTAATTTTTTTAGATAGATTCAATTCATAAGTCCCTTAACAAAAGTGGTACTGAATTTATCAACATAGATTGATCTAAACACAAAATGCTAACAAAAAAATTAGGAAAAACGTGCCCACTAAAAGTCTATGACTAACAAATAGCAACAACTAAAGCAATGATGGTCATTACTAAAAACATATAAACTATCAAAACGTGGCCACTGTAACAATTTTAATAGATTCATGGGCCGCTACTTCCTATATCTTCGCAATTTTACAAACATAATTTAACAATAGTGATTGTAGTTTATGGGAGGAGCATTACATTGATTTGGGTTGAGCTAGCACTAAAGTTATTCGTAATTATTTCTTTTTCTTAATTATTTGAGGCGATAGCTAACACATATTAATGGCCATCTAATCTAACCTCTTAATACAAGGAACCAATTTGCATTGTACAACAATGCCTTAATGATTAAAGTTATTCATAACTATTAAAAACTGTTTACTTTGGCTAAAGTGCACTTAAGAATCATAATGAGAATGGAGAATTTCCATTCCTGACATTTGATTTATTATTTTAGAGTCTTTAATGAGAATTAGATTATTCCATTAAAAGGAATCAAAGATTTTCTCCCTTTCCCATTAAACAAAGTTGACTTTTGTCAAATTCAAAATAAAAACAATGTTTTTATCTTTTAACTTTCAAAGAGGGGTAGTGACTTGGGTGATTCTGAGTCACCTGATTCAACCAAATGTGAAAATGATTTGGACCATACATTTAAAGTGAAACTTTTGGGCCATTAAATGAAGAAGTTGTTAAAATAAGATTGGCCACATGGTGCAATAACTTATCAATTATTGTGCTAGAACCTTGATGAGCCATTTTAATCAAGATTAAAAAGGAAGAAGGCTCAAAATCTGTTTAGTCATATTTTTTCAATTTGTAACCTATTTTTTGTTGGCTAATTTATGTATTTATATTAAATGAGATGAGTGTGTGGTGTGGTGACATTAATGAGGAAAATTAAATGCAAGCTAAAACTGTGGATTTCTACCTAATGATAAACTAATAGAAGGAAGGAGAGAGTGGTTGAGGCTTTAAAATTGAAAAACTTGGTCTACTCTAAATTTTTGTGGAGTTTAACTAGAAAATTCTAATTGATGTATGAAAAATTGTAAGAAATTCGCTCATTGAAGAAAAAATTTAAACAGTAAAGAAATGACAAATGGTGGACCAACATTTTCAAGGTATATAATTATGTAGGGAATATACTTTATGTTGTATCTATTAGATGCAAAAATATATATGGATTGAAATGAGGTATGTAATGGTATGCCAAAATTTACGTGAAAAAATCATTGAGGGGGTTTAGCATGAGCATTTTATTAATTTAAAAACTAGTTTTATGTAGTTGTGCTCATTCAATTTATGAATTACATAATCGATACACGCCTACACAAAAATAACATACTATCAAAATATTACCCAAGTAAGTTTTCCAAAACATTTTAAAAAATTAAGAAACTACCTGCACAACGTTGCTAAATTGAGCATTATGCTCCAACGATTGAAATTTCACCAACATCATAACTTTCAACTTTAATCTAAGAATGATGGATTGTCAAATATTCAAGTCATTACAAAGTTTTTTTAAAACAAAAACATTTTAAACAATTAGCTACATATATAGAGGACAAAACATTCTAGCTCAATTATCTTATCTACATCAAAACCACCATTCTTGGTAATCCAACCGAGCATCCTTTTTGTCTTTGCATCATTTTATGCTTGGATACGTGGGCAGTGACATTTCTTTATTGGTCCAACCACGCGATCAATAATCACATGCTCAAGATAGAAAATATCCATCCATTTACAACGAAATAAGCAATGCAAATAAAATGTATACTCATAACCATAAAAAAATAAGTGAAATAACTACAATGAATAATTAAACTAACATCACCGGCTTATTAAACACTCAACCATAACAAAACAAGCCATAATATTTGTTAATGACTGATTGTTAAAGCAAGAAAAGGCCAATTTCTGTCCATGCTCATGCAATTTTGTTGCAAAAGGGAAAAATTACGTTCCAGCTTAACTTTTGTTAAAACACCATATAATCATAATTAAATTTATACAACAAATTTATAACTCATACTTCTAGCAACATAGTGCACCTGTGAATTGGGATGTATGCTTTATGTGCTGTTACCAACTCCTCGTGAATTTTTGCAAGTTTTTTTGCTTCTTTAACCAACCCATCGAGCATGAATTTTGACCAACTGATGCATGTTAGGTTTTGCCAGTGCGCCTTAACTCTTAGAACATCGAGACTAACATAGTAGGTGTAGCTAGGTAGCAACACACAATCTGTTGCAAACATCAGAAACAACGCCAACCATCTCCCCCTATGTTTGTGCACAACAACTCTTGCACCGAATCTTTCCTCTTTAATTTATTGCTTTTTATTCTATATTTGGTGCAAAGGTTTTTTTATTGTATTTTAGGCTACTAAATTCGATCCTGCATGTTGGTAATCCTAATATCTATGTCACATGTCCTTCATTAAGTGGAACTTTGCGCTCATGGACTTGAAGAGAACTACTTTGAGTGTTGAAACGTCTCAACAACTCATATGTCACACCATTTCTAGACATCTTTATGTTGAAGTCCATCAACCCGCCTAGACCCATCTCCATCACCACATCTTTATAACTAGTTTGAAGATCCTTCAGAACTCTAGAAAATTCCAACGACCCTACCTTTGACTGATAACTCTGAAATCTCAAAAATAATAATGACTATACAACAAACATTAAATTAATTTATTTGATTTGACATTCACCAAAAACAAAGTAAGCATACATTGCAACTACCTACACATATAAAATATTTTTTCAAAAATGTAGAGGTGGACGAAAGTCCAAATCAATTATTATATCCCCTACCTCCACCAAGATTCAAACCTGAAATGTTCAACTGTAAACATTAGTTGATTACTGCCAGCCCATCTCCTTGGAGCCTGCACTTATAAAACATTAATTTCAAGTTTTTTGTATATCATTTGACATAAAAAAAATTACCTTAGCAGTTTTTGAACAATCAATTTCCTCTTCATTAACCACTTCTTGATCTTCTTCGTCATCTCCCACTTCATCATGTTCTGCTTCACTGTCTAAACAATCCTATTGGTCTTCTTCAGGATGCTCCATTATTACATGAATCATCATTAGATGTGTTGTCATCAAGGAAGACGTCCGACTCCTCAAGTGATGGATGACAAAAAAATTATAAATATAATGCAATGTTGGACCTCTTTTTACTACTAAACAACAATATCAATGATCTTGCAGTTAATTGAATAGTTAAACACAACTAACAAGAACCCACATTTTCTTAAAGAAAAAAAAGTAATTTATTATTTGAAATCACAATTAATGTGGGAGAAAATTTTTCAATAATATTAATCAACATATATACTACTACAATTACAATAATATCAACTATCTCAATTGCCATGTCATATATTAGCATTAATTTAGATCTTGTAAAACCGAAATACATGAAAAAAATTAACAAATATTTGAAAGAAACTATTTTTCCCTTAAAACCAAATACTTAAAACCTTTGCAACATCACAAAACATTTACTCCTTACTCTGCAAAATTAAACCACATGAAATTACAATTTTTTTTTGAAAACTCCCTGTCATAAACCCAAATCCCTTAAATTTAGAATATACCACGACTACAAAATAATATTTTTCACTTCGGACATAAACGAAGTACTCAAAAGAAACTTAGTTATGCTAGAAACATAATTCTCAAATCATCCCAATTTGATTATTCTGATTCCAGCACAACTAAGCTCTTAAAAGTTCTCCATCTATGTTGGAATGCACATAAGAGTGGGCAGCTTAAACGAGGAAGCAAAATTGATATATGAACTTGAGAAGTCCACTAATCCAACTTGTGTTGATAGATCAATTTTGAAAGATATTATGCCATCTCCTTCAAAGTTAAATATTCGAAAGGAGTTGAAGTATTTGATCCATATAGTTCAAAGATCAAAACGATAAAATTCAAAGTTAAAGAAGAAGAGTTGTGAATTTTATCGACCTATTCTAAAGAAAATGAAAAGTGTTTTATCGTTACAATCCACATGGTTGAAGAGTACTTACATAAGTTGTACTGAAATCTGCCAAATCTATTTTTCAGACCCCTTTTTCCCTCTCTCTCTCTCTCTCTCTCTCTCTCTTTTATCTTGCACTAATTAAATTTTGGGTGTAATACTTTGTCATCCATGAGGTATAGTGCAATCTCCTCTGCGATCCCTGCGTTTTGAAAAACCCCTTTGCGGTCCCTAGCAGGGACTGGAGAGGAGCTATTCAAGGACCGCATAGGAGTTTTTTTAGGTACCGTAAATGAGCTTTTCAAGGACCTCAGGGAGTTTCAAAGAGATTTTTCAAAACTCAGGGACCGAAGAAAAGATTACACTATACCTCAGGGACGACAATGTAGTTAGCCCTTTAATTTTCATAACAAATCTCAGGTCAAAACATATCGAACATTTCATGTAGCAAGGTTTCGTTAATATTTGCTAGCCAAACACTTCAAAATGATACGCAATATTTTTCTCTTTTCTAGGTAAAATAGTTAGATATCTATGAGTTTTTGAAGTTGTTCAAAAGAATTTAAAGGACCCAATACACCACAAACATAAACAATATACAATTTGTTTTCTTGGCATGCCAATGCACACACAAAGTTAGCAATGCATGCAATTGGTTCCAATTTCGACAGTGAAAATAATTGCACAAATGCCACAGAAACGTGTATGACACTAAAAGGATGTAACAAGAACTAACAAACACCAAAATAAGCAATAATGTCATACCCCCACACACAAAGTTGAAATCAACAAGCACATATAAAAGGAAGTAGATGAGCTACGTAATACCTCCAAACCAACATTGAAAAAGAGACAAAAGTTGAGTTCAAGATAACCTTTTTACGCTGTTTTTGTCAGTTGCGTGGTATTAAAATGAGAACTCATACAAGGAGTCCTCATTGAGGACTCGATTTACTTGATATTAGTCTTAATTACTTAATTTTAGGGATGATTACTTAATTGCATCTCTAGAAGTTACTTAATTTTAGATATAGTTACTTAATTTGGCCATCGACTACTTAATTTTGATCGGTTACTTAATTTTGATCGATTACTTAATTATGTGGTAAATTAAATAACCATGTTTGTTACGTAATTGTTGTTAGAGTTACTTAATATGAGTCATAATTACTTAATTTACTATTAATGACTCTTTTTATGAGTTCTCATTGTAGTACCACCATTTTTGGCAACAACCCTAAACAAGCAATGTTTACTACATACAAACTTAGTAAATACAAACAAAACCAACTTGAGCTTGTTCGTACTAGAAAAACAAAACCAAAAAAGAAATTTTACCAATAGAAAACTATCATTCTTCGCTAAGCACATTGACTTGCATAAAGATTGTCCATTCTTCATCCTCAGCAAACTAAATCGAAAAAAATCCATTTGATTGTCCAGAATTCAAAACATTGACAATGTTAATAAATTTAATTTCCATGAAAGAATTATGAAATCACTATTCATGAAAATCATCATGTTGATCACCAACACATAATGCATGAAGTGGTCAACTAGATTACATTTCAAGCTACCATATCAAACCGCGCTAAATGATTTCCTTACATAGAAAATGATAATGCATTGATAATCAATCGATGCCAAAGAAACTCCTAAATAATAGAAACATTAAATTTAGAAACCAAATTGAATCAAATTTAATTCACTCAGCCACTTCTACCACTAAAGCATAAATCAAATCAAAATTTCAACAAATCTTAATGGAATCTCAAAATTTGGTTGTAAACACAGTAATAACAGGTTTAATCTTTTCAACTCTTCTATTCTTCATCTTTTTAAAATTTAACTATTCTAGAAACCCATACCCCTAAAACCCATTTCACCGACACCAAACACAGATGCAACAACAATGTTATATCCATTCAAAAACAAGCTCAACAACCATTTTCTCATATCATTTTCAAAGACATAAACCCATATAGAACAAAGTCAACGAACTTGAAGCTAACGCGATGGACTCGCTGATTTAAGTAGGAATGACATGACCTTGTTGTTGCTATTGTAAATAGCATCAGCAAACACTTCACTATGTTGTCATAACCACAATTCAAAATTTCAAATCCAAACAAGCCCACAAAACAAAAACCACAAAAAATGTGCAAACCTTCATGAAAGCACAGATCAAGATGTGTGTCTCGGAGAATGACAATAGATTGAGATGTGAATTCGAGGGAGAGCGGCAGAGATGCTAAGATTCACAACTGAGATGAATTCATGACGGTGGAACGAGATGTGACTTCGAAGGAGAGTGGCGGATGTTATGCCTCATATCTGAGATTATTCGCGATGACGGAACAAGATGCAACTTCGAGGGAGAGCGGCGCTACTACTAGGGCTTACAACTGAGATGAATTCGTGACGAGGGAACAAGATGAGATTTCAACGGAGAGCAACACCAGTTTAATGAATTTGTCACTTTTATTTGGGCTAAAATGATTCAATGTGTACATCTCCATCATAACTCATTTTCAATCAATGGACTAAATTAACTCAACATATCTAATATTCCACATTTATTTGCAAATAAGTTGAGTCAGGTGACACCTGGGTCACCCAAATACTTACCTCAAATGGGGATAAAAACCTGAAGCATCTTCATCATCAAGGTTTTTGAAGTCAACCACGTAACAAATCTCTTCTTCATCTCCGTTGAATTTAGTCATCAAATTTTCCAATTCCTTTTGATTATGATTTTGTTTCTTGTCCTAATTTCGATGTTTGAACCAGTATCAAATGATAAGGATGTTTCCGAAAATTATGACAAACATGAGTGATGACACCTGTAATTTACCTTTTGATTTACTCCTCCCACTCTCGTGCTACAATCGGGTCTCAGCGCAAGCTGCAACTAGAACACAATTACTCATCTCACTCTCCCCCAGTCTGGTGTCTAAATCTCACGGACCACCACCAAACACCATCAACAAGAAGAAATGGGTACTTTTAGAATC
Source organism: Flueggea neowawraea (assembly GCA_948243855.1). Lineage (NCBI taxonomy): Eukaryota > Viridiplantae > Streptophyta > Magnoliopsida > Malpighiales > Phyllanthaceae > Flueggea > Flueggea neowawraea. Next base: position 2,541 of record CAODLS010085116.1, on the reverse strand, counting down.
CTTACAAGAACTCTAAAACACCATTACAATCACCAATCACAGCCTCTTAACTTCTCATTGTCAAAAGTCACAGCTTTACATCCTCCAGACCTCTATCGATACACAGCCCGTAGAACCCTCATCCTGGATTCTCTCTTATCACAATCTGTAAGGCTTCAAAGGTTATCAGACTCTGACTCTGGTAAAAACCCACCTTAAATTCTGGCAAAGTTTTAGACTTTGATGATTTTTCCCATAAAAAGTTTGGACTTTTAGTTACTATCCAATTTTTTCTGTTCTTATTGATTTTTTTTTTGGTGTGACAGGTATTGTTGAGGTTAATTTGGATCGTCCTGAGGGTAAGAATGCTATTGGGAAGGAGATGTTGAGAGGATTAAGACATGCATTTGAAACAATCAATAGGGACGACTCTGCTAATGTTGTTTTGATCTCCAGTTGTGTTCCTAAGGTGTTTTGTGCTGGTGCTGATTTGAAGGTAACGAAATGATTATCTGAGTGTCATAAAACTTGTGGGTTTTCTTTGTTTTTGGACCTTGTTATACTACCGTCCAATGAGGGGTTAGAATTTTGAGTTATTCTCATTTTGTTTTCTTGCTGCTCTGCTGTTGGCTGATGTTTTAAATATTTGAATAGATTTGATTGGGAAGGATTTTTAAACTTCTATGATGTTTATGGTTGAAAATTTGTGTGTTTGATCTGGTTGTTTGGTTTTTATTTACTTTATTTTCTGTGTTGTGTGTTTGAGACTTGCATTGAGGTTGCTTCTGTAGTTATGCTGTTTGGGATATTTCGGTTGCTATTCTTGACTTTTTTGTATATATTTTTTCTGGAACATGCTTAATATGTGATGGACTCTTCATGTGTTTGACATGTCTGCCTTTAATTGCCAGGAGCGCAGGATGATGACTCCTTCCGAAATTCAATTTTTTGTCAATACATTACGGTCTACATTCACTTTCATAGAGGTGGGATATGCTTTATCAACAGTAGTTCTTTATTCCTTAAATATTATTAGTGCCACAATCAGATGATGCTGAAATTACTATAGCTCTTGCTGTGTGGATTATGATATAATATACTATTGATGAAATTTGGATGACTAAACATGTACACGTAGATTAAAATGTATATATCTATGATTTGACTACCAGATCTGTGAAAAGGTTTTGATATTGTACAACCTTTCCCTGAATGCATCTTTTGCTCTTCATATACAAAATTTATTTTTGACATGGTGCTACTTCCTCTGATCCCAGACCACCTATTCTGGTGTAGGCAATATTATCATGAACTGTCTGTATTCAGCATATGAAATGTTTACTGTACTCACTTTGCAATTATTTCAAAAGGTTTTTTGCCAGTTCATTATCTTGACTTGTATATATCAACTAGTTATATGAATTATAATCTACCAATGCAGGCACTTCGTATCCCTACTATTGCTGTTATTGAAGGAGCAGCATTGGGCGGTGGACTTGAAATGGCTTTGTCATGTGACCTTCGAATATGCGGTAGTTTCAAATTTGTTGATGCGCTCGATTACCTTGTTGTCATTATGTACATACTGCTCAGAATGTAGCTAATTTGCTTGTTGTGTCTCACTTTGATTGTCTAGGAGAAAATGCAGTACTAGGATTGCCTGAAACTGGACTTGCTATAATCCCTGGGTAATTTTTTTCTCTTAGTTACCTGTTTAAATCTGTATATCCTTTGCAATTTTGCTTGATTCCAACAGAAGCCAATCTCTCCCTCCATTTATCTTCTTGCACTTCCCCAAAATATATATACTTTTAATTAGTACTCGATTGGCCTATCACTGCAGCAATGTATTTGCTTATACAGAAAGTTTGTCAAACTAGTGGTTAATTTAATTCTTATTCCTTATGGATTGCCTCGAGCAGCTCGTTGTTATTTATCAACTTCTGCTTCCTTTAATCTCGAGGCGGTTCACTTGTTGAGACATCATTGCATGAACCTCTCATGAAATCCTGGTGCTTAACAGGGCAGGCGGAACACAAAGACTTCCTAGATTGGTTGGAAAATCACCGGCTAAGGAACTCATATTTACTGGTCGGAGGATTGGTGTGAAAGAGGCCATGTCCATAGGTATGTTTTGGATGGAACCCGCTATACTTTTTCTTTTTTTGGGTTTTTGGACTCCTTATTTGCTTATCAAGGGATGTATGTTCCAGGCCTTGTCAATCACGCTGTCCCCGCCGGTGAAGCACATCTAAAAGCACTTGAAATTGCTCGGGAAATTAATGATAAGGTAGTTATAGATGTCTTCTGAATTTTCTTGAGCAGTAATAGAATATTTTTAATGCTATGAAAATGCATTTATGCACATTTTGGTGACAATCGAATTAGCACATTGCTAATTTCCTCTGTGATTTGAATTGCTGCCAAATATAAAGACTTAACTTTAGTGTTCCCTGAAAGCATTTAACTAATGAGATTTATTCGACCTTATGTATCACCAAAAAAAAAAAAAGGGTTGTCAGTTTTCTAATTGTTGTTTTTTGGTGTATGGTTTCTCTCACC
>CAODLS010084992.1:0-16644 GCA_948243855.1 Flueggea neowawraea | reverse complement strand
TCACCAGCAAACGTGTTTTTGCTTAAACTAAGATAGCTACACAAGCTAAGTTTCTGCATTCTATCCGGAACATTCCCAGAAAATGAATTCTTACTCAAATCGATGAACCTCAGCAACAAACAACTTCCAATCCCGTCCGGGACCCCACCGGTGAACCGGTTCTTGCTCAAATTAATAGTTCTCAAATCGTTCAAAACTTTAATCCCTTTTGGAATATCACCCTCCAACAAATTATCAGACAAGTCAAGTGACCTTAAAGCATTCAAACCCCAAATCCCAGCAGGTAAAACCCCAGAAAACTGGTTGGAACTCAAGTTTATAGAAACAAGAGTTGCACATAAGGACAAAGACTCAGGAATCTTGCCTGAAAACTTGTTCTTAGCCAAAGAAATGGCTCTCAAGGACCCACATTCGTTGAAAAACTCCTCTGGGATTGGCCCGGAGAGACTGTTCTCACTCAAATCAATAGTTCTAAGATTTTCAAGGCGGGCAAGGTTGGGACTGATGGTACCAGTAAGGTTGTTTCCCGAAAGAGTGAGCTTGTAGAGGAATTGGAGCTGAAAGAGGCCACGCCCGATCCGACCCGAGAGAGAGAGACCGTCAAGGTTGAGCTCAGTGACCCGGTTGGATCTCGGGTTGCACAGGACTCCGAACCAGTTACATGGAGTGTCATCGTCTTGGTTCCAAGATGAAAGCTTTTCGTTAGGATCTTCAAGGTCTGCTTTGAAAACAATCAGACCCAAGACGTCGTCGTTGAGAGACGGGTTTAGAGATCTCGCACAATGTGAAACCAGTACCATCACTACAACAAAACATAGCAGCTTCTCTACGTTCAACATTGTTCCCATTTTCTGTGCTGGTGAAGAATCCCTTAAAAATAAACTAAAACCCCATCAAAATCTCTCCCGGAACAACACTGGTCACTGTAGCAGCAACACAAAAAGAAAACAGAAACAAAAAAAAAGTCTTCCTTCTCCTTATTTTTTGTCTTCACTTTCAACGGCTAAATTTGAAGTAGAGAGACAAAGAGAAAAAACAAAGAAGGGACTAAAAACAGAAGGTATATGAAGCAAATGAGAGACCTGAGAAACGAAGAAGAGTAGAGCTTTGGTGGCAAGATGAGAAATGAAGGTTTGCAATGAGAGCACAAAGGTCGAAGCTTTACAGAAAGTTGAGGACAAAGGAAAGAGCTTGACTTTGAAGAGCAATTTGTGAAGGGTTTGTGGTTGAAGAAGGGAAGGGTTGGTTGCAGAGGCAGTTACCTTGCACTTGCAGGTGGGAGAGAGAAAAAGGAAAGAGGGAATTGAAATGTAATAAAGAAGGGAGTTTTATCAACGGGAACGAGAAGAGAAAATAGGCCGGGTGGGTGGGTGGGTGGGCGGGCGGGCGCTCGCTATTTATGACAGTATGGACACGTGGATGTATGTATGAGGTTGTTTCCGACGTGGCATACACGTATGCCATTGTCTCTGAGGAGCTTTGGACGTGGATTGAACAAGTGCGTGCTTTGGCGGGCCTCTCAGTCTCAGCTTAGAAGATGAGAGTTTGCAGATGTGCTTCAAGTTCACCTCCCCTTTTCTTCCTCCTCTGTTTGTGCGAGAGTTTAATTTCTGAATAATACGCAAATACAAATAGAGGATTGTGTATTTCATATTAAGTAAAAAAATTGACAACTATCTGTTGCTATTACATGGCTTTTTTTGGACCAAAAATTCTAACAATTCATTATAAGAAGAGTTTAATTCATAGGCTCAGACAAACAATTATAGTCTGGGCTCATTAAATGACAAGTGAGATGAAGAAGAGGCAAAAGGAGACATTAGCGAAAAAGAAAATGGAGGGGAAAAAAGAGGGAAGTAAATAAAGTAGGTGGAGTGGCGGATGGGGTGCAGAAGGTTGGAATCACTTTTCTTTTGCGTTTATAAGCTTTCTTCTTATATTCCATTTAGCAAAAGGTCCCCTACCTTCCCTCTCTGCAATCTGCACTGTTATTTTCCCGAGTCTTTAACAATCTCTTCTTTTCTTGAATTAAAATCCAAATTACTTGAGTTAGGCTCCAAAAACCTCTCTTAAAGCAATTGCATTTATTATAACCATGTTCACTTGTTCTTAACCATTGTATTCAATTCTTCCCCCTTTTCTATTCTTAGAAACTTGTTTAATTATGTTATGGTGCAGTAATCTTCTTCTGAGAAAAAAAATCATCTAACAACTCATAGAAGCATGAGGTGTACTTGGTAGCTGGTGCTATGTCAAAGGATCTACATTCCAATCCAGCACAGCACACAAAGCCGTTTTAGAGAATGTATGTTGTTAAAGCTGACTGTTAAGACAATGTATATTGACGTGAATTATAGCAGAAAATTCACCTGAAACATAATTAACTGTAATTTGGTCAGAAGGCAACATTATCAAACTTATTATTTTCCTTATAAGCAAATCTATATGATTACAAGAAAGAAAATGAAGTGGGGGTTGCTGTAGTACACATTGGATCAGGTTAGGTGACAATTCAAGCACACAACTGATAAGCATGACAAAGTCAGTTCGTATCTCATTGTCACTAGGCCAAAAATTCTCCTTCTATGAACAAATGTTTGCAAAAATGCAAATTACTAATTAGACTGATATTTTTTGTACATAGGAGGGGTGGAGAGACCCGTGAATAGGAAGCTGCATCTCTGTCTGTACGTGAGACTGTCTCCATGTAAACAAGCACAGGTTGACTCCTACACTTGTTAGTTTGGAGTTTCTGTATGGCCATGGCACCTTTATTGCACTGATACATTTTGTTTAACCCATCACTTGCTAATAATGTGTATAGTATATTGTTGATAATGAGCCGCTGCTGTCATAGCCACCACTATTACACATGTGGTTGTTGTTTAATAGCCTTAAATAGCTACCATCCCCGCTAAAACTTATGCCTCATTTAACCATTGTTTTTCTTCTCCGTAAAATTTGACAATTTTGAAGGCGAAATTGCATAATTGGCATTATTGAGTTTCTGGGGTGCAAAATTTGAACCTTAATGAGGTGTTTTCTTAAGGCATTTGTACTTCACATTGGATGAGTTTCGTTACTCTTTGATTGAGTTCTCACCGCTCAGTCTTTCAATGATATTACAGTGACAAAAATTAGCTTTTGTCTAATTCTTTTCAAACATTTTGCACATAGGATAGCTCGAAGCGGACTTGCTATTCCCAGTCGAGTCCTCTTTTTTTTTTTAATTATGAAAAAACAGTGTGATTGGAAAAAGAAAATTTGTAGGATTGTGGGGTTGTTTCTTTAATTTGGTTTTTGTTGGTTTGAGTAACAGGTGTGTTTCGTTTGTTGCATAATAAATGGGATGGAACATGGAAGACGAAAGGGAATCTAACAAGGTGGAATTAGGGTTCACCATTCTCAAGATGAAATAAAGCCGGACAGTAAAACGACACTGTCATGTTTTCTCACTTTCTCTTTTGTTTTGTTATCTAAAGTTATGGCCAGCCACATTGGTCAAATGCACTCCTCCTCTCTATGGTCTATGCTATGCTTACAGTTGGCGAGAAGGAATTTCTTTTCTCACTTTCTCTTTTGCAATCTGTATTTTTTTAAAAAAAAAACGAAACTATCCGCTACGACTGCTAGACTAGCATAGTAGCATGAACCTCTCCGCCCTTTGCCAATGCTGTGCGCTGTGACTGTGTTGAGGATGGGTGTAATCGAGTCGAGTCGAGTCGAGTCGAATCGAATCGAGTTTTCGAGTTTTCAGACTAGTCTCTATTAAAATTTTTCGAGTTCGATTTTGAACTCGAGTTCTTTTTCGAGCTTAAAATCTTATTCAAATTCGGTTCGTTACAAGGCTTACGAGCCCACGAGCTTGTTCACAAGTTTTTTAAGCTCAGCTCAACGAAAACTCAAATAAAACTATAAACGAGATTTAGACTTGATACATTTAAGCTTAGATTTGTTCAACAAAGTCATGCTGAACATACAGTTGAACAAAAAACTATTAGAAGTTTCAATTTGTTTCACAAATTCAACATAATATTAAACCTTATGTGAGCATACTTGTACTTTTATAAACATAGTCGATTAATACAAGCTTGCACTTTTGTTGATGTAGCTCAAATATTAAATAATATTCCAAACATAAGTTTTTTTTTCATAATTTAGTTTAAAACATATGTAAATATATACATTTATATATACATATACATATGTATATATATAAACGAGTCTACAACCGAGTTTGTTAACGAGCATTGTTCCTGAATGTATAAACGAGCATGTTCGCGAGATTTTCGAGCAGAACTTTTGGGTATTCAAACTTGGTTTGTTTATTGATTCGAGCTTAAAATCCTGTTCAAACTCGACTCATTTATTAACGAGCCGAGTCATGAACAAACTTTTATCAAGCTGAATACTGAGTAGCTCGCGAGTAGCTTGACTCATTTACAGCCCAGGGACCAATTGTTTTTGTTGTTATGGCAAAAAAAAAAACCACCACCATTTGCCTTTTGTTTTGTTCCACGGCCTCTTGACATTTCCCTTTTAAATTCAATGCAATAAATTCACTCTTACTTATTACCCAAACACTACGCTCAAAAAAAGCATTTGGTAGTTGGACTTATCTATGGTCCAATTTAAACAATCTGGGACAACAGCAACCAAGAAAAATCTCCTTTTTCTCCTAATTCACATTGGAGCTGTTGAACTTGAGTTCAACCTTCCTGTAATCGTCATTTCCAACATTAAAGATTTGATTGAAGCTTCATGACCGAAATTTACAAGTTCAAGACTCGGGACAATAACCCACAAAACCCATGTTTAGTGGAAGCCACAACACGAATAAACACGGGCCTCATTTAACGATGTTCTACCGATAGGTTTTGAGTGAGTTTGATGAGAATTCACCTTGTCCAAGCCCATTGAAGAAAACCCAAATAAAAACCTATCAAACCCCTCTCCTCTCTCACGCTTTCTTCCGTAGAGCAGAGCAGTGGAAACCAAAGCAGGAACAAGGAAGAAAGCATGAGCCTTAAACGAAAGCAATTATTAGTTTCAGCTCTCTGCAAGCACCTATCTTTAGATCCTGTAAAGTCTCAAACATTACTGCAATTTCATTTCAGTTACTATTTTGCTTTCGTTACTGAAGCAAACAATTGATTCCTGTAGGAAAATTATTTGACTGACATTGGGGAGAGTGATGATATCAAGACATTGTGCTCTAAAGTTTTCAAGTCTCCACCCAATGAAGAGGTAAACTCAAAGACTCTGTCTTGGTTATTGAGCTTGGTGTTTTCTGGGTCATTAGCAAGTTCACTTCTTGATTATTGATTTGCTGGGTTACTGTAGGTGATGAAATGGGTAGCATTTGCGGATAATTTTCCTGTAGATTCTAAGGCATGCTTTGGTGCTCTAAGTGGACTTAATGAAGACTTGCTTACCAAGTCAGTTCTTTTGGGCAATGGAACTATACCCTCTGAAGCTGATGTTATTGTCTTTGTAGCAATTCATGCTTCTGTGGTGTGCATTATATCATTCCATTTCTGTTCCTTGTAACATTTCCGTCTTCCCTGTATTGTAATGCACTGTCCCAATTTGGGGCCTAGGGCCTATGTATTTTATGATATATTTTTACTGATTTATAAGCAATTCATTTCAAAATTCTAACTACTTGGGGCATGATATGGTGCTAGATTGGCCTCCCACAACAAGATAGGGAAAAGTTGCCACATTTATTGAGGTGGATGGACTACATTCAGGTAATGCCTTATCCTACTTATTTTTTGTCGTTCTAGTTAAACGTATAACCTCCTTGCTAATGCATATATATTTTTTATTTTTCTACAGCACAAGAAAGATTTTGCGCAACTGTTTCAGAAGATAGTTTTAGAAAAGCCTTCATTTGAGCCTCTAGTAAGTGGTCTTTCAAGTTTTTGTTTCCTTCATAATTTAAATTTTCTTACATTCTATTTACTACTTCATTCAAAAACTTTGTCGACTGTACTTTTGAATGTCCTAATAGTTGCATTCTGATATTGTTCGAATTCTTAGTTGCCAAGCGTGAAAGTTGTATCCAAGCAAGAAGATTCAAATGCAAAGAAGGCTTCGCAGAATGCAATGATAGCAGAAAAGTCTGTAGGAGATCAGGATACAAAGAAAACTGATAATGCAGTTAGTCCTTCTATCTAGTTGTTTTCTTACCCATCCCATTACATAATGCTACTGGTATAAGAACTTGTTGCTGGGCAGTGGTGTTAACACTACAATTTAATCTATCCTACTGTCTATGATCTTTTAACCTAAGCTGGCACATAGTTTTAATTGCATCCGCGACAGCTTGATGCCACACCATAATAGCAAAGCTAAGAAAATAATCACTGAAGCAACATCCTTTTCAACCTTATGGTCTGGTCATTCTGCTATTGACAGGAACCTTAAACATACTTTCTTTAATTAGCATAGAAGCCATTCTATTTTTGCATGCTTTTGTTAATGCAGGATTGTGCTGGTCTGGCTTTGAGAATCTGATGTTGCCTTGGTGTTTCTATCAGCCTTACTATTATTAAATTCTATATTGATACAAATCTCATATAATAATGTTTCCATTTCGTTATTTGGGGCTTAAAGAAGAAGGCAATGGGAGCTAAAGAATCTACTCAAGAGAAGAAGAAAAGCCAAGAAGCAGAAGCATCTGGGAAAGATGAAGTAAGCATCAGTTTGCTGAATATCCAGGTTGGCCTTATCCGCAAAGCATGGAAGCATCCTTCTGCTGACAGGTAAGTTGATGATTTTTTTTTGTTAAAAGAAGAATTCCAAATTATATATCCAAGATAGGCACTTAAGAATTGAACAATTCAGAATGCGCAGAATGGCTGTACAGATGTAAAGTTATTCAGGATTTTTTTTTTGTATTCTGGTTTGAAATTGAGCCTTCTCTTTCATTTTATGTATGTGTACTCAGCTTATTGGTTGAAGAGATAGACGTTGGAGATGCCAAATTAAGGCAGGTTGTCAGTGGTTTGGCAAAGTACTGTACCCCAGATGAGTTGACGGTATGACAAGTTATAGATTGTTCTTACTTAAATTGTTGTCTACTTGAGCATGGTTTATGTTTTTCTGGGCTTAGTTTGTGACGCTTGGTTTTCTGTTTGGATAAAAGAACCGCCGTGTTGTGCTGATCACAAATGTGAAGCCTGGAAAGCTTCGGGATGTGATGTCAGAAGGACTGGTAATATTTTGTTCATATTTTTTATGTATCAATTGAAGTATTGAACAAGGATGCACCTTTTGTTGTTGATAAAAATATACCATGTCTTTCATTGCCTCTTCTTTATGTCAAAAGAAAAAAGTTTTATTGCGGACATCAATGATTGATAATGCATTAATGGTGAATCTTTATTGCATTTTGTTTATTCACTTGAAATACTATGTTTTTTTATTTCTTTCAAGTTGATTTTTAGTTAATTGTTTGATTTGTAATTTTCCAGGTCCTATGTGCTTCCAATGAAGATCATACTGTCGTTGAACCGTTGCTCCCTCCAGAAGATGCAATAATTGGAGAATGTGTCTCATTTGCAGGGTAAGCATATACAATCATCTGCAGCTAAAACTATTGTTTTACACCCTCATTTCATGTGATATTAATGCCTTGGTTTCGAACTGCACAAAATGGGAGATTTTATGTTCTAAGCTTGCTTTACATTTAATTTTAAACTCCTCTAAGCCCTTAGCCTTAAAGGACGGACTAGATGTCAAACCAATGGCTATTTCTGGTCCAATTACTTGTATAATCTGTAGTTTTGCATACCGTGATAGTTGAACAGTTACATGCTGAGATAATATGTTGTACGATCTGCCCGATGAAACTGATGCTTATTTTATCGTTTTTTTTTTTTATATCGTTTTATCTGGCATCTTATTTGCAAATTTTGTTCAGAGTTGATGGCAAGCCAGAAGATGTCCTGAACCCCAAGAAGAAGCAACTGGAGAAAATAACACCGGTATGTAGTGTCTTAACATGGGATTCTCACAATCTTCTCGCACATCAGCTTGAATAGTACCTTGTCAATAAGAACATTCACATCGTTAGCATAATCAGAAATCATGGTTCAAAGAACTTTGAATAGGAGTTGGCTGTCGAGTGGCTGATATTTAGTTGGCTTTGAGGTCGGGTTGGGTGATGTAACCCATGAATGAGGGGTTACCATACCAGCCACGTGCTACTTTCATTAGGTGAATAGCTTCATCAGCTAGTTGTGACTCAAGTTTTCCCTATGCTTTAATATGGTTCATGAAAAGCAGCAGGAGTTTATTTCTTGATGTTGCTTCTAGTATGTCACCACTTACCAAGCCTCGATTGACGGGTTGAATTGGGTCTTCATACTTTAGTACTACTAATGTTTCATGGTCATTGCTTGTGCGATTATTGTGGTCTCCAATAAGTCGTGAATTCATGCATCAATATTTCACCATGGGTGTTTTTATGGGCGCAGCATCTTTTCACTGATGAGCAGGGTGTGGCCACATTTAAGGGGATTCCATTTATGACATCTGGTGGACCATGCAAATCTTCCATTCCTAAAGCAAGCATCAAATAATCCAGTGATCAGACTTTACTACAACACCACCAATTTTTGTACCTTACAACTTTTGTATTTTCAATACTGAGGTTCAATTGATGGTTTTGTTATGGGGAAATGCTTTTTGAAAGATGACACAGTTGTTTTGGAATGCTAGAGTGACATATATTGGCTTCACATACTATCATTTTAGGTGGTAAACACTCCCTGATTAGAGCATTAGCAATTTTTCCCTATAACAGAAAGTTTGCTCAATATTAACATGCTAACCATTGGGTTTAACCCGTGTTGGTTACGCAACACATGTTTTCTGGTGGATTATCATACATAAAGTAAGGTTTTAGGCCTCTAATAATGTAGGTGTATCTTATTAACAGAAGCCTTCACGGTTGCTGCAAGATATGCAGCAACTAGAATATCAAAGAGAATCATATTGGATTTTGTTTTTGATGATTCCCACTTAACAAATTAGATCTTCCAGTAGGCTCTCCTATGCAATCCGTACTGCAACAGATTCTGTATCCAGAGAATGGAAAAAATAAGGAAAGAAATGACCAACCATTTTAAAATTGAAGAAAATAATGGATATAATAGTCATATTGGATCTTGGTAAAGAGTTTGGTCTAGTACACCAACGTGCAAATCGCTCCCTATCATATAAAATCACAATTGCACAATCTTACTCAACATTTCTGTAAGAATCTGATATGATGTCGGACACCTGATATAGTTCTCAAATTCAAACTCATCAATATCAATCACCTAAAATTCAGATTGGATTGTACCAAGTAAATGAGAAAATGTTTCTGCAATATCACCATGAATTTTCTTTTGAATGGTCAAGTCTTGTTATTGTCCTTTATTACTATCAGCTTTAAATAGAGCAATAGAAAAGAAGAGTTGGACCATATACTATATTCATTACAGAAATAAAAGCAAGTCAATTGAATTGGCCACATTAATGTTATCATTTGTCTGAAAAAATAAAACGGCTGTTATATTAACTTTTACCCCCCACCCAAAAAAAAAGGAGGCGGTCTAAAATCTTGGAAAGAAAGGTGTCTGAGTCAGGATTCAGATACTGACATTGATTTTTCTGTAAATATATTATATGCAGACAAAAGCCAAATAGTAATATTAATAATATTGGTTTTAGAGAAGGAAGGAAATTATATGGAGGAGATTTGGCTAGAAGAATAATAATAGTAATAATGGATGTGTGGCCGAATCAAATCAAGAGAAACCCAAGAAGGATATCACGAAATATCTGTGATCTACTTAGATAAAATCCCTCTAGTTCACAACATTATATCATCACTATGAATGTGTTGTGTATGAATAATAATGCAAAGTCTTTATATTTTCAGAGGCGGATTAGTAATAGAATTCGTCTCTGATGAGTAGTCCCACCTAAGCAAAGCATGGACTATGCCTTGATTTGCTCTGCTTGTACGTTGCTGTTTTTGTGTTTGACTATAAATACACACCATATTACGTTCATACATCTCCTGTGACTATAAAGCCCGAGGTAGCAATCAGACCGTCGCTGAAATTACGCCTCTCCCTCATAGGCTCAAACCCGCGCCGCATACTGAGTTCAGCGCTCCCAACCGCTCGACCACCCCTCGGGGGTGGCCTAATTCTTACTTGTAGCCTTCGTCAGAGAAGCGTTTAATACTATCTAGTTTTTCTTTCCAGTATAATTAATAGTTGGAGGAAGGCATTTATTGTTGCACCCTTCTGTTTCTTCTTGCCTTTAATTTATGAGCCCCTGTGAGTTTCCTCTATATTAAACACTGCATTCGTATATATCTGTATCTATATCTATACAGGGATTGTGCTGCCGCCTCTTGCTCATCAAACCACAAGGTGATGGAGGATTTTGGTGATGAACCTCATGTTTTGGCTGTTGATGACAATCTTGTCGATCGAAAATTTGTCGAAAAACTGCTTAAACACTTTTCTTGCAAAGGTAAAACTACAGCTCCTCTCTCTTTTAGTCCTGTTTTTATGTTCTCTGAAATTATAAAGACAGGTTCTTTAATAATCGGTGAAGTGCTTAAACTTTCTCTTTATGACAAGTCATTTTATTTGCTCCCACCGGTAATCGAACTTATAACCCCTTAATTCTACAAATCCATTAGTAGAAGTGCTCAAACTTTGGAAAAGGCAAGCACGTTTAACTCGTATTTGCATGGCTTTCTGCTGGAAGCAGTGACTACTGCAGAGAATGGATTGAGGGCATTGGAGTACTTGGGCTTGGCAGATGATAAGAGGAACACATTGGAGGACAATGTAAGTATCTTGCATTGACAAAAAAATCTTAGCTTTTCATTGCATTAACAGCCCAAATTAAGAGGTCTTTTTGTTGTTCATTTGTAGGTTTGCAAGGTGAATCTGATAATAACAGATTATTGTATGCCAGGAATGACAGGCTATGATTTGCTTAAGAAAATAAAGGTGTATGTAGCTCCTGGAATTTCGTTAAATTGGTGGTCAGGCTTGTTTACATGGCACACTAAAAGTGTATGAATATGTTTTTGTCCTTGCAAATAGGAATCATCAATCCTGAAGGAGGTTCCAGTTGTGATCATGTCATCCGAAAACATCCCGACTCATATTAACAAGTAACAATACATAATCTGCAAATTGCAATGCATTTATGAATTGATCCTATACTTTACATTTTCTTTGGTATGTCAAGTATTATGTGATTTTAAAGGCTTTTTCACTATATATACATAGGTGCTTGGAGGAAGGGGCTCAGATGTTTATGCTAAAACCTCTGAAAGCATCAGATGTGAAGAAGTTGAAATGTGATTTGATTAACAGCAAAAGCTAAATCTCAATTAAGAAGATTACTGATTACTCTTTGAGGTGTAACTAGTTGAGATGAAGAGAAGGGCACTACAAGATTATGTGCTTGTAAGTTTGATGTTAGAGGAAACATTTCCTGTAATCTAACAATTATTTTTTGTGAAGATATCTGTCACACCACATTCCTTTTTCACAACAATATGGTTTTCAGTGCTCCCTAACTTTTTTTTTTTAATTTTCTACTTTCTTTCCAATAAGAAACTCATCAATTGGTTTTTTCTTCTTTTAATTCTAACCAATAATCCTGTGGAAAAAGAGCAGCAAGAATTGTGTCATCTAGAGAGTTACAAGAAACTTAAATTAATGGATATAGATAACAAAATTGCTAATAAGGTTGTCGAAGAGTTAACATGAAGAATGAGAGGATAGCTGCAACGAGTTTTTTTTTAAATCCCTTTCCGAGATAGAATCCAAATCAAAAGTATCTTAAATAGTCCTCTTACATATGCATCATTAATTATGGACGTGTTTGATTTACATCATATTATCATAGCATATGACATATTTAAAATACTATGATTATTAAAAGACTTGTCAATCTCTATTTTTTTTACTATACAATCTATTAATCTACAACCAAAACCAAATACTCCCTATGATAATAAATAAAAGATGGTGGAAATTTTTATCTTCTTACGGCCTTTTGTGGTATGTTAACTCTATGATTGATTTTAGAAGGTTTTAAGCGATGTAGTCATTTGGTTGATTTGTCTTATATGAGAGAGATTTCAAATTCTTAGCACTTATTGTGGTATTCAATCCCACAAAGATGCCAAATATCATAATATACTAACTAAATGGCATTCAAATATTTTTTCAGGACCACAACTGAACTGCAAATACCAGGATTTAACAAAAGAATAAGATGGCTTTCCGAGTAAATAAGGAGCCAAACCATTTCCAACAACGACTAAACATGTATGTACAACCTTGTCTAGATAATAATAGCCCCAGAAAACTCACCAAATTTTGGTTCCAACCACATTATCCACAAATTCTTGCAAATCCCAACATCTTTCTTTTCTTTTTTCCTCCCCTTTATTTCATCATCTCCATCATCCATATTATATCGACCAGAGTATATCACGATCAAGGAATGTGTTTTACATATCAAAACTAAGTTGAATGTGGCTGGTATCTCATTTTTTTCCACCAAAAAGGAAAAAAAGAATGAAAAACTGAGAGTGCGATCAATAGAAATGCCTGTGTTGATGATGTTGGTGTCTGTAATCATCCAATCCCAAGCAGTGCATGAAAGGGTAACAGCTCATAAACAAGCACCTCCCTATGCCTCTTTCCACAGAGGACGCCACAAAACAAGGGCAGCAATACCATCCCGCCACTCTTTCATTCTTTCTGCTACTATCATTATATCTTCTCTTCCTTCCCTGCCTCCTGCCATGACTGCTCTGTCCATGATTGCCCATACAATCTCTTTTCTGTGGTTTCCTAATTAGACATTTAAGAATCTATCAAGAACCACAAAACAGGACAACTATATATGAGACGAAATGACGCAGCAGAGTATTTACAATAGTTACCTTTAAATTCTGAGACGTTGACGAAGACTGTGATGGAAACAAGAGGCTTTGAAGAACATAATAACAGACAATAAAGGATTAAAGAGAGTGAGAGAATAAGCTTTTGGGACGAAAAAGACAACAATAATGTTTGTAATTGAGTTGAAGGAATTAGCAAGTAAGTGGTGTAAATTGTAAAGAGATTATAATATGAGAGGATGCGAATATTCGTGTGAAGTAGTGCTTTCCTCTGGAACAAAGCAAAGTTGTATTTGTTTTTTCAATTAGTAACAAATAAATAAATAAAAATAAGTGTAGTTTTGGTGATTGAGGTTCGGAAATTGAAGGGAGATGGCAATTGTGATGCGCGTAAATAGCGTGTTGTTTGTGTGGACGCTTCCCTCCACGACACAAACATCTCATCATATCATGTAATTAATTTTTGTGTTTGGTTTTTTGGCGAGACTTTCTATTTAAATCCTTTATGTCCCACTTCTTCTTACCTACACTTAGGTAGCAGATAGCTACTGCTGCAAGAATCATCCTTTTCTCTATATTTATTGCTTCAGTGAACCTTCTACCTTAATCACCCAATGTCAACATTTCAAAGTTGGTTGTTGACTTGAAGTTCAAGATGTGAAACACATGTAGCAAATAGTTGACTGTTATTAGTTACCCAAGAATTGTTTCTAGCTTGTGCAGATGTGTACTTTTCTAATTGGTTTAGAGCAGGGAGGAAGCCAGGAAGTTTTCTGAGTGGGGACACGATGCTAATATATAATAAAGAACAGAGACGAAGCAAATAGATGTGATTTTTATTCTCAATTCAACAACACAGTTAAAATTCACAAACCACTAACTCAGTACAAATTGACAAACCATAAGCTAACTCAGTCCAAATTCACAAACCATAACCAAACCATCCGTTCATAGCCTAACCATAGAAAATTTCAAATTTCAAAACCCTTAGTTTAGTTGATATCAAAATCAAACGAAAAAAAAAGGCAAAGAAGAGTTGAAGGCTTCCTCGTCGACTTACCAGCGAGAAAAGGCGGTGAACGGTGGCGGTGGCGGAGCTGCCCCAAGAACCAAACAAAGAGTGACTGAGTGAGTGAAACAGGCGAGAGATTCAGAGAAGACTCAGAGAGAGAGAGAGAGTGCGTGAAACAGTGAGAGCCGAAGAAAGAGAGAGTGGGTGATGCTGTGCGTTTTAGTCCTCCTCATTTTAAAAAAATCAACGAATGACAAGTCGTTCGACAGAGAACGACCTGTCATTCGTTGACGATTTAAAAAAAAAAAAACAGCTCCCCCTCAAAACGTTGTCGTACGAGTCATCTTCTTCAATTCTCTTTTTTCTATGGCTTCTTCAGTTCTTCTTCTCTCATCTTCTTCACCTCCACGTCTCCTCCTCTTTGTTCAAGCCTTCAAGTGTTTAATGGTGGCTTACTCTCACTTGAAAGTGATGTGGAACCCCCTAATAATCTAAATTTACATGGAGGGGACGGAGGAACCCCCTAATAAGGGGGTTCCGGCCAGCTGCCGGTGGGGGTCCGAGCACCCACTGTACCCGGTGTCCCTCCGTCCCTGGGTTAGAACTACCCATCCATCTGATTATTTTCTTTCGAATGGTTAACATGCTAGTTTTGATTATTACCAAACTTAAGCCAAATAAGATTCTTGCAGTAAGTTTTCCCCGTCAAATTTTAAAGTTTTCAAATATTTGAGCTCAAACTTAAACCTATCATTAAGGGAATGAGCCTCTACCACTCAATTACGGTCCACATTAACATGCTAATCTTTAGTTTCTGAAGAAAAAAAAAGTACAGAATTAAAAACAAAAGTGGGCTGAACCCATAATGACAGACAGTGCATCCAATCCAAGTGGCCAAGGGAATAGCGGCAGAAAAATGGGCCGGTTAGCTTAAAATAGACGTAGCCCAGACTAGGTCTATTTGAGGTAAGTAACAGATGGTGGCACGCGCGCTTCCATCGCCTCGCTCCCTCGCTCGGAACCTATAGAATCGAAGCGCTCCAACTTAACCCATCACATAACTCACACAATTCTCAACACTCCCTGGCCTGCATCCATTCTCACTCTTTCCCTGTTTTGCTTGCTTCTTTAGTTGCTTTCAGCACTTACTGGAAATGGCGGCCTTGTCAAAACCACCGCCTCCCACACCCTCTCCATTCTTCTATTCTCGCTCTTTCAAGCTTGACGTTTTGTCTTTCAAACCTACCATTTCCGTTACATACTGCTCTCCTTCCGCTGTCACTCCATCATCGCCGGATGAAGGTGATTCCGATGCCCCTTAGCGGTTCCGGGATCGCAGGAAAGTGGTCCGTATTGCCTGGGAGAAGCTTGTCTGCTGGTCCCGCTCTTGGCGCTCGAGGAACAAGCCTGATGTCCTGCAACGCACTAACAAGGTTCTTTCTTTATTAGCTTTTCTTATTTCAAAAGATTTAAAGATTTGAGCTTTGTAAACCCATTATGTTGTGAAGTCAGATTCTTTATTGTTCTTGTGAAGTGAAGTTGGTTTGTATTTTTCTGTTGTAAAAGCTAAAGCCGAAATTGTAAGAGGCAGAGCTTTTCCTAAATCTTGAAATATAGCTGATGTTTGTTGGACTCGCATGACACTGATGGTGTTGGAGTTGTAGGTAGTGGTTCTTGGAGGAGGTTCCTTCGGTACTGCAATGGCTGCCCACGTTGCTAACAGAAGGCGGGACTTGGAAGTTCACGTTCTTCTTCGTGACTCTGTGGTTTGTCAGTCTATCAATGAGAATCACCGCAATTGGTGAATTTCAACTCCAACCTATTACCTATTCTATTATTTCATGTCTTGATATTCGGAGACCTTTTTCTTGATACGTTGCTTCTAATCTTATCTTATCCAGCAAATACTTTCCACAACACAAGCTACCGGAGAATGTAATTGCCACCACAGATGCTAAAACCGCTATGCTTAATGCTGACTATTGCCTCCATGCCGTCCCCGTTCAGGTCTTTAACTTCCCTTTTTGATTTCAGTCTTCCCTCGTCTGTTTCGCCAGGATTATCAGTTCTAAAAATTTAAGCTGTTTTAGTGCAGTTCAGCTCATCGCTTCTTGAGGGCATTGCAGAATTTGTGGATCCAGGCCTGCCTTTCATATCTCTTAGCAAAGGCCTAGAGCTCAACACACTAAGGATGATGTCTCAGGTTATTCCCCAGGCACTGAAGAATCCTCACCAACCTTTTGTTGCGCTCTCTGGGCCTTCATTTGCACTGGAATTGATGAGTAAGTTACCAACAGGTGACTAGTTCATGTCGATTAACTGCCACCTTTTGACCTGATTATCCTCGAAGTGTTTTAAACATCTTTTGTTTTGTCCCGTTCTGAGAGCCTTTTATTTATACAGCAGACAAAAAATTGGCAAATGCTGCTCAGCAGCTTCTGGCATCTTCTCATTTAAGAATCAGCACTTCTAGGTAGATAATGTTTTCTAATTCCTTTTTTGTTATCCAGTCATTTTAGTAAGTGAAAGTATTAGCTGTATATGTTATGAGAAACCAAGAAAAAGAAGTAAAATCAAGGGGTATGATCAGCTTGTAACCTCTGATGACTCCAGTGATGTTACAGGGGTGGAAATTGCAGGTGCACTGAAAAATGTACTGGCCATTGCAGCGGGCATTGTTGAA
>CAODLS010084848.1:0-11181 GCA_948243855.1 Flueggea neowawraea | reverse complement strand
ATGGGACTCAGTACTGTTACTATCTCTTCACATTTATTTCGGGTGTAATTTCCGTGTGGTACTACAATGAGAACTTTTAAAAAGAGTATTCATTGAGAATTCGAGTTACTTAATTTCAGTCTCAGTTATTTAATTTGAGGGGATGATTACTTAATTGTAGCTCTAAAAGTTACTTAATTTTAGATATCGTTACTTAATTTAGCCACCAATTATTTAATTTTGATCAATTACTTAATTTTATAATAAATTAAGTAACTATAATTTTTACTTAATTATTATTAAAATTATTTAATTTAAATCTTAATTATTTAATTTATTAAAAAAGTGCTCATTGAAGACTAACACCCCGTAACTTCCACTTAAGTTCACGCATTCGTTTGGCAATAGCAAGATATTTCTTTTAAGTGTTAAGGGCATGTTTGGTTCAAATCTGAATTACAATCGACAAAAATTGAAAATAAAAAGTATTTTTTAAAATGTTATTTGATTTAGTTTAAAATTAGAATCTCATAGTGGGTTTTCTTTTTAGCATACTGTATGGTAAAAGTAAAAAGAAAATGGTAGCGAATCTCGAAAAGAAGCTCAAAATTCTTCAGCGTTTGGAATAGTTGCATGATTTTTTTAAAAAAAAAAATGTTATGGTTTTCATTAAGGTTGTAATTAATCGTAATTGGAATCAATAGCACATATATAAAACTTTTTTTCTGAAAAAATGGTGTATAATATATGTTATTAATAAAAATAAATAATAGATTTCAAAAAAAAATAAAAATCCACTTTTGCATTGTGGAAACATAAAGAAAAATAGATCTAGTTGTATGCTAGTCTCGTATGTATACCACTTTTGTTGATTAAAGACAAAAAAGACATGAAGGAGTTTCACTTTCTATATGCCACATGAAAATCCACACATATGCATAAATCTCTAGCGGAAGAAGAAGACAAACTCTTTATCCATAGAGGTCGACGGCATCTCCTCACCTCTCTTTAAAAGAGATCGTTTTGTATGGTATATAATGTAAAAGTTTCAACCCTAAATAGAAATTTATGGTGGTACAAGAATAATTCTTCTACAACATATATAAAACTCATATTTATCACTCATTTAATTAAAATTTAATTTAATTAAATTAAATTTATGAGTAAAACAATTAAAACTTAATTGGTCCAGAGTCGAACTAACCAACTTATCATAGATGGACAACATTTTTCGAATAAATATAAAAAATATTCTATCTTTATTTTTTATTTTTATCAGAACCAACTTGTTAAAGGGCAGTGTAGTCCGTAATGCAGATAATGCTGACAAAGAAACAGGCAGTACGGGGTGACTTGACTTGAGAGACTGTATTCACTAAATTGTTTATTTCTACCGACACGTGGACGGTTACACCATCTTTCCCACAGACGAGGACTTTGTTTGTTCCTCTATCTTTTTGACACGTGTCCTCCAATATTTGCTGCCTCGTCCAGAAATTATTCCACTCCTGACTCCTCTTAACTTTTTGTTATCTTCTCTTTCTTTTTTTTATACAAATTATACCTATTTTTATACAAATTAAAAAATATTTAATTTAGTAAAAAATATTAAACAAGAAATTTATATTAATTAAAACCCAATATCTTTTCATATTATAAATAAAATTTAATATTAAACAAGTCAAATAAATTAAACTTGTAAATAGAATGTTAGTTGAATAATAAAGAAAAATTCAGAACAGAAGTAATATTTGGGTTCATCATCATATTTTACGTCCCAAAAGGATTAAGCTAAAATGAACTTGTGTTAGCATTTTAATATTTCAAGTCAATGAACACTGGAAATATTCTTTTTTTTTAAATCGGAAATATTCTTTTTCAAACATTAGTTCCATTAGAAATTTTACAGTTAAACAAAGAAAATTATTTTCAATATATTAATCAGATGAACCTTTAGGGATTATTTAGTTAAAAAAACTCATTATTTTCTAAAAAAAATAGAAAATATTGATAAAAAAATAAAAAATTTGTTTAAAAAATTCATCAACAAATATATTTTCTAAATATTTTTCATTTTCAAAAAATGAAAATAAAACGAAAAATAAAAAATTATTTTTTAAATTAAACACAGCCTTAGTTTCGAAGTGACTGGGCGGAAAACACCGTCCATAACATGCCACGCACGAAGTGTACATCGGAAAGGCAAAAGCTTCTTTTCCTATTCTTATGTTCTCTGCGAACGAGATTAAAGGAAGCAACACTACCTTTCATATGTATTCGATTCGATTGAGAACACCACCAACAACATACCACCCCGTCGACGTTTCGGCCAATATCACCAGTTCTACCACTACCTTTAATGCTTGTCTATCACTCTTTTTCTTCCTTTTCCCTAACATACATTCACTTATTTTGATACAGAACAGACAGAAAAAAGTTAACAAATAAGTCTTTTATGGTATTACATAAAAGCAAAAGGAGCATACGACCACATACATGAAAATTACGTACAAGTCGTGTCCAATACATCTTTAATGAATTGATTTACCCACGCCATCCACAATTTCCACACAACTTTCATAAGACAGGATCACAATTTTGGCTTAAAATAAAGGAGGGGACAGACACGAAATATATTACCCA
Organism: Flueggea neowawraea; assembly: GCA_948243855.1. NCBI lineage: Eukaryota > Viridiplantae > Streptophyta > Magnoliopsida > Malpighiales > Phyllanthaceae > Flueggea > Flueggea neowawraea. The sequence continues at coordinate 8,559 of CAODLS010084848.1, read as the reverse complement.
CAAATCAGACTTAATTTCCGGCCTATACAGGACAAAGTGTTGCTAGAATTCCTCGACTGGACAATGGACATACCACTCCACCAATGTCATCGAATTACCCCAAGTAAATTGGCACCGTCCAGCTTTGCACCTTCCAAATGCTAAGTGAAAACAAGATTAGTTACAAGTTAGCGTATTACTCGACTGAAGAAAGGAAAGAACCATAAATACATAATGGACTGAGAACAGGTTCCTACTGGACAGCAATCCCTTAAATCTCTAGCTAATATTTGGCTTCAATATCAGTGTGGAGGATGCCATTTTGAGTTGCTGCAGCTTATTTTATTCCATATTTACTAATTAGCTAATTTATAATCTGTTGGCTAACATAATCTTAACTATCCTCCCCGAAGATCTTTCTTTTCTGTTATCTACACGTAAGTACCCTCTTAATTTAACTTTTATAATTTAAAAGAACCGACATTCCAAGACCATATATCATATATATCACATGTGTAGCTCCATGTGCCTCTTCCCTTCAACTAGACCATATAGTGATCATAGGGCGCAATTTTCAATTTCATGTCAGCCCGATAATTATTACAGCATTCAATCATACTTACTGTATTTTGAAGATTGACCTGTCGTAGATAAGCTCTCTGAAGGTTTGCTCCCCTCAAATTGGCATTATTTAATTTTGCACCCTGAACGAAATAAACAATTTAATCAACAAGTTCACACCAATCACTAAGATGTTAATTAAGAAACTTGTAACTGAAATACATGTGGTCATTGTCATCATGCTTAACTCTTGTACATCTAGTAGGTAATTTCCTGAATTTAATTAAGCCAATCCCTATTAGGTTAGTCAAAAGCATGAACATGATGCGATATAGATTTCAGGTTTTACCACAAGAAAAAAATACCTTTAAATTGGCTCCTTCTAGATTGGCTCCTTCCAAATTGGCGTTGGTAAGATCAGCAGTCTACAGGCAGAGAAAAGTACCACATCAGAACAACCTTCAAACTAAGCAAACAGGGTTCAACGCCAAAAATTACAGTACAATCATGCACGTCATATGATATAGGGCATATCATATCCATCTTTTGTTGGCAAAATAAAAATTCAACTGTTTAGTAGAATATAAACAGTACAAGTTCTGGTTACCACATTCAAATGCACAAATATTACTACAGAATGGCGCACAGAGATGTATATATCACTTTTTGCATACATGAAATGACAATAAATTGATAGTCACATAAAGCATAAAATCAGTACCAGTAAAGAGGTACATAAGCCTAAAAAAGAGCAAACAGCCAAAATACTGAAACTGAATATGCTTCCAAATAAAAATGGATGAGAAACCTGTAAGTGTGCAGAGCGTAGATCTGCTCCAGAGAAACTGCAGTCTATCAAATAAGCATCTGCAATGCAAGAACATTAATCAATTTCTGAACTAGGTTTTGATAAACAAATCAAGGCTAACCACGCTTCTACTGATTATTGAGATGTGAAAACAAGAAATGTGCCATGTACGAATCTCACTTCCATGATAAATATTAGCCAGCAAATTGCATTGTGACCATAAGTGATAGGCTGTCTAAATGCCATAGTCTTCTTAACAAAAATCTTCTTGCACATACTTATAGAAGCTAGGTTCACACTAAGCATTAAAAGAAAAAGGAAAAAAGAAAAGAATACCAAGAGATCACAACTTATTCTGGGTTATAACAGAATTAAACTTTGGGCACCAGCAACCTGAGCACCAAAACAGTATACATCCACATTCCCTCTGAACAACAGCTGCTTTCTTTTTTCCATAGTCAAAGAATAAGCATACATGTTTTGTAAGAGTATCCCACACAAATATATGGATATCTTATATGATGTAAAAGAATTTAGTACATTGTCCTAAGCCCATGAATTTTTTTTATTGATCGGACTAATTTTAAAAGAAAAAAAAGCTATTACTCAAAGCTATAATTTCATAGGGTTGTTTTCATCAATTCATCATATTCTACTTCTTCCATCTCTGGTTTTACATCATGATCCAGCTATGGTGCTCAGCTATAGAAGAAAAAATGAGATCACTGATAAAATGTAAAGATGATATTTCACTCAACCAATTATGCAAGTTTTCACCAAATCAACAACTCCAAGAAAAGATATAGCTGAATTTAATGATACCAACACGTTTCATTAATAATTTTCCCAATGGACAAAGTAAATTTAAGGTTTGGGAAGAAAATTTATGGTGTGTTTGGTATGAAATGAATATAGATTTCATTTCATTTGCAAATGAAATGAAATGAAATCCACAAGGAATTGGATTGTAAATGAATTCCACTGTTTGGTATGATATAAACTAGAATTTCAATTCTGTCATTTGTAAATGAATTTCTTGTTTTGTGACTTAAAAATTAGAATTATTTGTATATTGTGACTAAAATATCCTTACATTATAATACTAATCAAAATTATGACAACAATATTATAACAACAATTATTTGTTGATTATTTAAATAATTATTTAATATAGATTAAATATTTAATTATTTAATATAAATTTAATATTAAATAATTAAATATATTTTTAAAATATTTGTACATTATCTTAAATTAAGAGAGAGAGAGAGAGAGAGAGAGAGAGAGAGGGAGGGAGAGTGAGAGAGAGGGATAAAATTGTCCAAAAGAAAAATGACATGGAATTCATTTGCAAATAACATCTATTTAACTTGGATTTGCAAATAAACAATTTTAACTTACTTCCAATTCTTTCATTTGTAATTCTTGGATTTGAATTCTTTTAAAAAGCAAACCAAACACCAAAATTTGGATTTGCAAATAAATTCCTTAAAATTTAAGGGTTAATCAAAATCGTGAGTGAAAACACTCGTTGAAAGTAAATGTAATTGACAAAGATGACATAGTATAGGAAAGATAACCTTTACCTTGTAAATTAGCACTTTGGAGATTAGCACCAGCTAATACAGCTCCACGAAGATTTGCGCCAGTAAAATCACACCTTTCCTAGGGATGAGACAATCATCAAGAAAGCAATACATAATATCATATATTTTATAAAAGTAGAATCTTATTTGAGTTTTGAGTATCTTACTCTCGCAAAGTTGCATTGTGAAATATTGAACCCTCAGCATCCACATCCTATCATAAAATTCTTAAATATTTCAATACCGTGCATCAAATAATAGCAAATGGTGAATCAGTTAACCAAATCAAAAGGAAAAAAAAAACGACATCACATTTATTAGCCACAACTATATGACACCAAAAAAATACTTCTCCCTGTTACAAAGTCCCTAAGGAAACATAGCAAATAAAATTACGGATTTTCTGTCTCCTTTTCACAGGCACGATAAATTGCATACAAGTGAAATTAAGCATACCCGAAATTTCGCACATTGCAGGTTAGCACGTGAGAAGAACACATTTCTAAGAGATGCATAGCTGAAGTCAACCAATGAAAGATCCTGCATGTGAATAGACCATCAACATCAGCTGAAATTACCAAAAATGCAACCTTGTAGGAAAAAGGAAAATAGCTTATAGCAAGACTGAAGCCTTTTTATGACTCAAAAGTGGAAACGAGATAGCATCCATTCAGAATATCTTTTGAGATAAGTAAAACTTTTGCCACAAACACCTTCCTAGAAAACATTTAAGTACTTGTCATCCAGAAACATTAGCGGAAGAATTTACCAATTTAGAGAGATCAAGGCTGGAAAGATTAACTCCTCGAAATCGAATTCTCTCTGACTGTATACACTTTATAATATCTGTTCGTGTCAGTTCGGTATCAAGTTCATCAGCCTCCTTCCTCTTACTCATACAAGAATTTATACCGTCTATGAGTCCCTAATATGCCAAAATAAAAGGAACGAGTAAATAGATGATGATGAATCAGGGCATAATGAATGTGGACACAGCAGATCCATTTGCTCCACATGCATAAATGCTAGCATTGCTCTTTGCAGATGACCAATTCCAACACGATGTCCACAGATAGAGCAAATGATATGATATAACACTAACACTACGTATACTGTTATAGAGTAATAACAGTGGCGAGGATAGAGAACAAGAACTGAAGACCATTATTGATAAATTAGCAAAAGAAACAATTGTCCCCAGATTAATCCCAAACTCCAACTCTCTAAGAGTCAACATTAAACATAACAAAAGTGAGGAATGAATCCCCTACAAACTCAATAACAATACATATAGTGATTCTATGATACTAAATTAAGAGTTAAATGTTTGTAAAGATATTCCTGAATAGAATCCCACCAAAAATAAACTACTCAAATTCTGTAATTATATCCTTTAAATATATTCCTACTATCCTGCTCAAGATTGATTTGATTATCCTAATCAAATATGATTTGGTTGTCTAATTCTTGTCCTGTAACATATACATTTTTCCTTTCTTTTTACTCTCCAGAAGTGTCAAACAAATGGATCCCAACACCTAATCACTCCACTGAAGAATGAACAAGGAAACATAATGTGAAGCTGACTAATACAAATTTAAGTTTCAACATATATGCACATAACAACAGATAAACTTGTATCAAGAATCTTTATATTTGTCAAAGTTATCAGCAGTCATTGTGAAATTTAGCAACATTAAACAAAGCAACCGGAAAAAAAAAAACTAGTTAACCCAGTAACAGATACTGGAATCATAATTCATAAAGACAGGGTGAACCTATGCAAGTCATTCATATAAACTTTCAAAGAGCAGCAGTGAGTAGTTTTACAGGTAATATTAGACCGGCAATTTCACACAATTAAACTCATCAATTATAGATTTAAAGCTACAAAAACAATAATTTGTAGTGAGTGAAGAACATACAACAAGCTGATAGTACTCAGCTTCCCGAGCAAGCTCAGAATACTCGGCATCAGTAAGCGTAGGAACCACACCATCCCTCAACCAATTCAACACGTGCCGAAAATGCTTACCGTCCCTATCAACAAACACATAACCCTGCACATCCCCACACCAATCACACATTCACCACAAAACACTAGCCAAAAAACAGAAAAATCGAAAATGCAGGTGACGTGTCAGTTACCTTCTCAGGATCCTCGCAAACAGTGTGACGACCACTGAACATGGCGGCGAGCATCGAACCCGGCTCTCGCCGCGTCAATGTATCAACTGTCGTGCAGAATTTCTTCCCTCCTGAAATTACATAAATAGAGAAAAAGAAATAATCATTAGAAAGTCAAATCCAGTGTAAACCCTCAATCGGAGCTGAAATTCAATGAATCGATAAAAGGAGAGTTGGCGTCACCTATGTTGAGACGGACGAAGGAAGAGGAGTCGTCGGTCATTTGGCGGTGATCGAGAGGAGAGAAGAGTGTTGTGTGTGGAACTGGAAGTTTGGTGATCGTAGTGGTGGTTTGGTTTGGTTTGGGACTTTGGGCTTCTAATTAGAATTTAAAGATGTTTTTTTTCACGTCATTAAAACGACGTAACAGTGGACGATGTCTTCGATTGTCAGAGCCGTCCGATGGTTTCTAATATTTGCGTCATGTTGGATCTTAGCCGTCAATAGAGGGGCTGCAAAGAGTAGATTTGTTCCTCGGACGTTAAAAAGGAAATTACACCGATGGACCTCTCAAAATCTAAAATAACACACATACAAATCTATAGAATTTTAGCCATTTATTACATTTTTTTATCGGAAAAATCGCACATTTATTTATTTAAAAATTTAAAAATAGAAGTTATCAAGTAGATTTCCAATTATAGAAATGCACAGATATCCAAACTTAAAAAATGTCAGATATAATTGCGATATTTTCTTGAGAAATTATTTTTTCGAGAGAAAATCAAACCAAGCAGAAAAAAGTCTCCCGAGATCTTTAAGGGGTCTACACATTGGAAGTCTCCAATGGTCTTTAGGGGTCTCATCTGGTCTACATAAGTCTCCAAGGGTCTTCATAGGCATTAGAAGTCTCTCCTTGAGGTCTCTAGAGAAGTGGAGGTCTTCAATGGTCTACAATGGAAGTCTCTGAATCTCACTTATTTTTTTACAAAATTTAATTATATTTTATTTAATAAATCTCATATGGTTACATGGAGTAATCTTCTATGGGGTAAGGGTTATATTCCCAGACATATCTTTATTGTGTATTTGGCTATTCGCAATAGACTTGTTGTGAACACTAGACTTTTAAAGTGGGGTATGGTGAGGGATGATTTGTGTTTGGTATGTTGTTCTTCACCTGAGTCTCTTGATCATGTTTTCTTTACATGCCCTGTTATTTGTAAAGTTTGGCAAGAGGTGCTCTGTAGGTGCCATATTGAGAGACAGTGTTTTACTTGGCGACGAGAAGTCAGCTGGTTCACGAGGAAAACGAAAGGTAGGAGTCCGCAAAGCCAGGTTTGGCGTGTGGTGTTTAATGTGGTTGTGTATTGGATTTGGATGAGAGAAATTATGTAATTTTTTAGAATGTAACTTTTTGTCATGATAGGGTTATGAGGAGAATTTTGAATAATGTTATGGACAGGTTTTATGATGTCCTTGAGTGGCTGGCCTTGTAGGTCACATTGCTATTATTGATGAGTATGGTGTGTTCTAGGTAGTTTTGCCTTTATATTTTGATTTCCTATCTCTTAGGCTACATGGTAGTCTTGAGCTTGGTAGGTCATTAAGATATAAGAGGGTTTTTTTTTCAATTGAGATAGAATGTATAGGAGGAGTCTATAGTTTGTTTTTCGGTTGTTATATTGTTGTATACTGTTTTTGGCAATAAAAGTATATATAAAATCTGCCAAAAAAATAATCATTAATTAGATCACTTATTATTTTTTTACAAATTTAATTATATTTTATTTAATAATAATTACCTAAGCAAACACAATTAAATCTCTTCTCATTTGATTTTATTTTGTTTAATCAACCTACAAAATAAATCACTTCTTAAACAATCAAAGAACGATTTCTTTAAAAATAATTTCATTCAGGGGCATTTGAGTAAATAGGCACTTCAGTAATTAAAAGAAATTGAAGTGTTAGGGTTTGTTACGTGCCGCCAACGCTCTACAAAATTGAGAACGAGATGAGGAGACCTAAAAGAGAGGACGTCGAAATTGATGATGAGAACTTCTGTGAACAAATTAGGGACATCTTCTTAATTTTCAAAAATTTAACAAGGCAGCAGCTAGGGTTTCAACCCTAGCCGCCGCCTTCTTCACGCCTAGTCACTGTCACGTCGACTGCTTCCTTACCCTAAATCAAAAATTTAACAACCATCAACCTGCATAAATCAAGCATACAAATCTGCAATAGTCGTCATCAACCTCTCAACGCCATCGTCGCCTTCAATAGATCTGGAACAGTCGCCATCTATAGCTAAGGTTTACCCAAGCCACTGTCACCATCTCATTCATTCTTGTTTCAATCGAGACGGTGGCTAGGGCTTCAATCAATGTCGTCGCAATCTCAAAATGCCATCTCATTCTTTCAAATCGTGAGCCCAAGAGAGAGAATGACGTCAAACGAACGAGAGGAAGAGAGAGAACGAAAAGAGAGCCAAGAGTGTGAGAGAAGGAGAGAGAACGAAGGTGTGAGAAAGGAGAAGAGGCTGTGGGGGAGACAAATTGGCGACAGAGGAGAAAAAGCAGTGGAAGGGGGACGAAGAAGAAGGAAGAAGCACGATGGTGGAAAAAGAGAGAGGAAGGAGGAGAGCGGGAATAAGAAAGAAGAGAAAGAGTAATGAGAGGAAGACATAGAAAGTTGCAGAAATGAGAGAGAAAATGTAATGAATGATATTTTGGTGAGAAATTGCTTTTATTTGATTTAATTGTGGTATTTTGGAGAAGATGTTTTATTATAGTGGTATTTGTAAAGACAAAGATTGTATATTCTGGTATTTATAAATAGGAAAATAGTATTACTATTTGTAAAAATATACTTTTAATTATGATATGTGGCATAATTAACTCTTTTTTATTATGTTATTTGTAATTTTAAATTTATAGCTGATGTGGGATCTGGATCAATTCCATAAACTATGCCCATTAGTGTGTGCTTCTTGGCCTTCATAGAAACCCTCCACCGAGTAGGGATGGATTCAAGCCAAGCCGAGTTTTGGAGTGCTTAGCCTCGGCTCAGCAAAAAATATACTAAGCTCAAGCTTGACTCGAGCTTTTAATTGTTGGAATTCGCGGCTAAAATATGACATTCATATACATACATGACAGCGGATATAACAAAAATTTAATGCCTTGAATTCCCCCAAGGACTCATGCATATCAACATATATAATTAAGGTTGGAAGATTTACCTTTCACCAAGGCACGATCGATCGGATGTATGAAATGTTAGTGTAGCTCTTTGTACCAAGAACTCGAATCACCTTTGAGGAATCACGTTGCTTTTGCGCGAACGTGGCTACAGGTATCCACACGAACGAACTTACCTCGGAATGATCACGGTGTACTAGCACCCTTTTAGAATCAATATTCTAAAGCTCACAAAATTATACTATTCTCTCTTTGAATTGTGATGCTCACAAATTCGGCAATGCCTTGATTATAG
>CAODLS010084738.1:0-22889 GCA_948243855.1 Flueggea neowawraea | reverse complement strand
TCACAAGAAAGTGCAGTTTTCCAGCGAAAACCAGATTGAAGGTGGGTTTCACAGTGGTTCCTGGTTTTAAAATTGGGAGAACAGTTATTCAGTCTCAGGTCTACTTAAATGCCATGAGATGTACAGAATAGTTGTTCATGGCTTAACTGTATAGAAAATTAGGAAATATAGAAGGCATAGTCGAAAGGGTTTCTCTGCAGTGCTTCCCAGGGGGTTTGGATTGTTAACGCAGGAATCCGAAGGATTCAGGCGAGTCCAGGCCTTAAGTGGATACCACAGTTGACCTTGTTTGGGGAGGAACCTTGATACAAAATCTTGGAAAATCTAGCTGTTTTGCCATGGTGTTGCTCTGGATGCTGATACGGATCTTAAAACGCACCCTTCTGTACATTGTGATGTGCAGCTATACTTATTGTTTGTGAATTCCTTTTCTTTTAATTTCATATTTGTTTTCCATAATGTATAAATTTCTTTAAAGTTTTTCTTAGAGACCCCTTAGATTTTGTTTCTGAACTCTTTCCTGACAAAGAATTATATATCACCAAATTGTGAATCTATATCAACTTCTCTTTGTTACAAGAAATTTTACTTTGATGGGAACATTGTGCTATAGTGATTCTGTTTGTGGCAAGTTGTGTCTTGACTCTTCATCACATTTGTTTGTGAGCACATTGCACATGAGGGAGCTTTTCTAGTGTCTGTTCTAATTTTCTGTTTCCATTACACTTGACCAGAATCTTCCTAGTGCCCTGTTTTTCCAATGCAACATTGAGCTCATGCATCCGGGTTTTGATGGCGCATGTTCTGACTTGATCAAATTGAAAATTAGCTTTCCTGATTCTGTGTCTGTTGTCATGCGTTGTTTATAAACTTTGATATAACTGTGCGATAAATATTTCACAGCCATCTTCCTCTTGGTTGTTTATACTTTATGCTCCATTGTAGATTCATAAGTAGAAAATTCGAAAGATGCTTGCTTTCTGTTGGGGCACTACTTTGGTTGTTCTTTAGATGCCGCATAAATTCTGGATATGGCTGCAACATCACTCTCCATTCCTGGATTCTGGACTCTGTCAGTAGACTCTGAATCTGGTTTGGGATTGTTTATCTTGGAAGAAACAAGATTGACTTTATGTTCCATAATTAATGGCATGACAACATGGACATTTCCTTTTTAAAACGTACAATTTGGTGAAGAATTTAGTGTTTGAAGCTTATTTTTTTCCGGGAAGTGTGAACAACGTTATGGTATTTGGTATTTGCTGATCTGTTTCTTTATGTACATACATTTCCACCCCATACACACTCCATTCCTAAAGAATATGCAATCTCCAGTTCCTCCTGGTTGTCTCTTCTAATTCTTCTCTTTTGGCATCATCAAAACTAAAAAACATGTCTTTTTTATTTTAGTTTGCAATTACTGGTTTCAGTTTCTGCGTTGAATTTTTGCTTTGCAATTTTGTTGGGAGTTATTACACAATGAATTTACACGACAATGTCCGATTTCGGTTTCGAACATATTCAAGAATTTGATGGAAATGGAAAAAACCAAAGTCACTTCTTTATGAAAATGAAGTTACACATACCGCGTTCAATTGTGGAAAATATTTTTGCTTTTTTTACTTTTGTTTATTTTCTATGAACAATGAAAATATCTACAATTTATTATTGAAATACTTCCTCCATCCCATAATAATAAGTATGCTTTTTATTTTAGATTTTTCAAAATATAGGTAAAAAAAAATTATATTTATTACTAACAAAATTACAAGATTATCTTTCTTTAGTCTCTTTTTCAACTAATCTATTAATTACTAACACATTTACTCAAAGGGTTTAATTAAAAAAATTTATGAAATTAAATGAATTTAATTATTAAAATTATTATTTTTTAATTTTTATAAAAATTAGTTAGTATCTATTATTAAAAGATAAAGAGAATAATTAAAATTTCCTAATACTCTTTTTATATAAACTAAACAATTGATTGGGAGGTCTATATAAAACTGGAAGGACAATTTAGTCTTAATACCCATTGGGCTCTTTGGTTACACTCTGCAACAATAGTTGAGTCCGTGTGGCTCCGCAGTTGACTAAAGGTCTATGAAAAAATTACACGTATACACTTATTATAGATATTAATTATAATATTTATTTTTAATTATAAATATTATTACACTTGTATTTTCATATTTAAATAAATCACATATAAATTCAAAACCTACAATTAAAGAGGATAAAAACAGAATATATCTAAACATGGAAAGAAAAAAAGGGTTGCACATCCCTAAAAATTTAGAAAAAAAGGTTAACATTTAACCAATTAAATGAATACACACATTAAAAAACTGCAACTGCTTCGCAAAAGTAAAAAAAAAAAACTTTTTTTGATTTATTTTTTTATATTTATAATTCTGAATTTATTAATTATTTTTCTGATATTAATTTATTATTTAAATGATATTATTTCTGAGTGTTTATATAGTATATTACTAATAATATTACAATATTGTAATGATCAATTGTTATATTAACAATAATGTTGGAGAATCAAGTTATTAAACCACTTATATTTTTTTCATTAATGTCTATCTCTCAATGCCTTATACATACTCATATTCATTCGATTAACAATATTCACTCAATATCCTTTAAATATCTTTGAAAACAAAAAATATAAAAAATAATATCATTCGAAATTATACATAATTTCAATACCACATGCACAATCATATTTATGTTTGTTAATAACATATATATATATATATATATATATATATATATATATATATATATATATATATGCAATCACATACTCTATTTGTTTGATAAGTTAATATTCCCTCAATATACTTTAATTATCTGTGAAAAAAATAATATATAGGAGCTAATATCAAGTAAATATTACTCTAATAAATATTAATAGAAACTAAAATCCATTTTCAAAATCGTTGAACTAAGAAAACTCAATAACTATATATGTCAACTTACACTAAACTTACAATAATAAAAAAAAATTACACACCCCTCAAGAGACATTACATGATATCGTGGCCGTTAATTTTTTTTTCACAGTCGGATTGACTTTTGACGATTTCTCTACAACATTCCAAATAGGACTACAGGGACATGGAGCTTGGCTCTAGAGAGACAATTTATACTCTACTTAATAAATATTGTTTATATTCATATTCAATTAATATAAATATTATTTTCTTTGATTGAATATAAATATGAGTACAAATAATATTATTACTTTACAGTACGGATATGAATATAGTATGAATATAAAAATACTTTATATGTACCTTATCCATTAGATAATATTTATATCCATACTCGTTATCCATATCGACTACATATATATAATACATACTTACACACACATATATATAATACATTATGTATTATATATATATATTATATATATGTATACACACACATATATTATATATAGTAATTTTTATATAATACATCTATAATATTTTACAATATTTATTTTGCACTACCCACTTTTGCATATTACATATTCATTTTTCAATTTTTTCAAATTCACAAATGCATATTTTCAAATTTACCAACTCTATTGTTAATATCCTGTTGGTGTTGTTCTATTTTTCAAAAGTTAGGGTGTTGTTTGTGCTATGTTTGTAACTTGTATATCTTTTACAAAAATACAAAACATATAAGTATTAGTTTTATAATTTATTTATACTATGTTTGTAACTTGTATATACAATGTTTATGTTATATTTATAATTTGTTTATATTATGTTTTTAACTTGTATAGATTTTACAGATATGCAGAACATACAAGTATTAATATTACAATTTGTTTATATTATGTTTGTAACTTATATATATTATATTTATGACTTGTTTATTTTATTTTTGTAACTTTTATATATTTTACAGATATGTAGAACATACAAGTATTAATTATATAATTTGTTTATGTTATATTTGTAACTTGTATATACAATATATATACAACATATAAATATATATATAATACATATAAATAACATATATACAACATATAAACAATATATATACAACATATAGATAAATATAAACAATAAATAAACAAATTATAAATAAATTTTTAAAAAAAATTAAAAAAATCTAAAAATAAAATTTAATTTTTATTGACACATGTGCAATTTAAAAAATCTACCAAAATATTAAAAATTAGCTTAATAAATCAGTAATATCAAATTTTTGTTATTAGTATTTATGTAAATACCCATGTATAGTGAGAGAGAAAAAAAGATAAATAAATTCTTGTATTTGAATAAATTAATTTATAATTAGAATAAAACTATTTTAATGAGCATAATATTTATTTTAATAATATAAAAAATGACCTAAAAATTCTAAATATTATATTTTATTTTATTTATTAATATTAATAATTATTTTAAATATTTTTTTAATTTATTTTTAATATATATATTATTTTATTATAAAATCAACTACAACAAAAAATTAAATATAAAAGTTCAAAGATAATATTTTTTTATCTAATATTTTGATATATTTTGGTATAATATATATTAGTATAGTACTATCATAAATATAAATAGTATATATTTAGATCTAATATTAATAAAATATAAATATATAATATAAATTATAAATACAAATATTAATATATCATACTCACTGTCATCTCTTCTTGGCTCCTCTGAATATTTGGTTTTTACTTTAAGTTTCCAATAGAGCTTCCCAAGAATTACAGAAGCAAACAAGCCAATGCAGAAGTTTCGGTATCAAACACTCTTCACATGTTACTTCCTCCATGTCCTCCTCCAGCTGCCTCTCTTTTCCCCCATCTCCTCCTCTCTTTCTCCCTCTGCACTTTCTCTCTCTTAGTCTTCCTTCACCATCCGCCACCCACCAAGCAAGATCTCTTTGCAAACAGAGTTTCGACGAGCGAGATCCCGACAGAGACTGAAGTGGACGTGCGAGGTCGACGCGTGATGACTGAGGGGCAAGATCGGGATGATCTAACAGCGGCGGAGACGACAAGATCTGGTCAGAACCCAAACACAACATAACCTAAATCCCACTCTTTCAAACCCCGTCGATTAACCACCACCACCACTACTCCAGAAGATGCAATCATTGAGGAGAGAAAAAAGAAAATCGAAAAAAAAAAAGTAGAACGTGCAGAAGGAAGAACAACGTAAAAAGTTTGGAGAGAAAAAAATGAGGAGAATGAGAGAGGAGAAAGAGGAGTAGAGAAAGACAAGTTTTGATTTTTCCAAATAATAATTAAGAGATAATGCATGACAGATACTTTGAATAGACGTGACTTTAATTTACTGATACGTGTTTTTTTATTCTTGCTATTAGTTTTAGATTTTATTTTTAATGAAAATAGTTTTGTAAAGTTGAAATACTCTTAAAGACTACCAGTTTATTGTAATATTCTTTTAAAAGGTTATGGAGGAGATAATTTCCACAAGATCTATCAATAATAGGCTTCACAGTTAGGCTCAATACCTAGCAATCCTACTCACAGCCACAACAGGAGCTTTAAAACAAGAACCTACATAATATACTCAACCGCCCCTATGTTTCTTTTGTAAAATCATTCATCAGCCGCTAGATTTTGACGTTGCGATGAGGCTAATAGCAAAGAAGAAGCGTGACAATAGCAAGACTACATCACCCTTTGACATGAAAAAACTTGTGGAGTTCGCTAGAAGCAGAAACCCATCTGGGTTCAGCCGATGAGAATCATAGGATGAAATCATCATCGTCAAAGTATGAGTTCAGAATCAGGTTGCTGAGAAAGAGGACCGACTTGCTTTCTTCAGGAGGCGGAGGACGGTTCGTACTTTTGGGATGTCACGACGTTTTAGGCTCAGCCGTCTGTGGCGGAAGCCAGGGCGGCCGCTGACAAAAATGCCTGACGAACCAAAAGAGGAGTTGGGTGGGCTCATTCAGTGGCGGATAGAGGTGGGTCCGGCCGATCCCCGAAGGTCCGGCATACCACCACCACCACCGATTCTACCTCCGTCCTTCGAGTTTGAGTTTCGTTTCCAATCTCGCATCTGTAACTGCACAGAAGAATCAATTATTTCGCACTACAAACTCGTTTAAGTTAAACTTATTTTTATATTTTAACTGTCTTTATCGTACTATAATATCTGTATTTAAAAAAAAAATCAGTACATCTTACCATCAATTCCATTTTTAGTAGGCTCATTCTAGTTCCTACGCTTGGGTGGGATATATTTTCTTGATACATCAGACATTTTTTATCTATAAAACATGGGTTGTGTAGTATTTAATAAAGATATGTTCGAAGATTCTTATTATAAACTATTGAAGTTACGGATTTCTTCTTTCTGTCATAATATGAGGAACTTTTTTTTTAATATTCATATGCCAAGTTTATTGAAAACATATTATTCTCGTGGGAAAACATCAATTTTGTTAGAAGCAGTACATGGTAGTTGATCTAAACTCCTTAATGTTGGCTAAACATTCTTTAATCTTGACTAAACATCTTTAAGTTACAGTTTGCTTATTTGTAAATTAGTGTAGATCATGCTCCTTATTCTTGAAGTCAGCTTAATTGAGTCTAACGAATACGAATTGTCATTTAGTTAGGTTGATATCAAGTGCATTTGATTTTTTTTCTTCAAAAGTCTCAATATAAGGTTGAAATGTTTTCGAAAATAAGATATAGAAAATAGTTAGGATAAATTTAATATATATTCAAAAATATTTTTGCTAATTGTTTCTTAAATATATTGGATAAACAGAAAAGGGTATTTATCTCTACATATATATTTTTTTGAAATGATCTCTATATATTTGTTAAAACATAGAGAAACAATACTTATATTAATATTTAAAAAAAACAAATCTTTTAACCTGATTGAAAATAAAAAATAATAAACATAATATCATTTTTTTTAAATTCATTCAAAATAGGAAATAGTAAAATTTTATTACAAATTTTATTTTGTGGTACATTTATCTATTTCGTTTTTATTTTAAATTTCTTAAAATACGCATATCTTAAAAGTTTAAACTATAAAAATTGGAGATAAATAAATAAAAAACAAAAAAACTCTCATGAAAGAAACTAATAGATAATAATCAGTTAATGAATTCAATGAAATCTAATGCCACCAGTGAATTAAAGTAATTTGGCACTAATATAACCTTTCAAAACCACTACTGCAGTAGCAACCCAGTAGATCATAAGGTGGGTGCCTCCCATGGAAATTCTTGCACCAAGTATATATGTTCTTTGCGATATTGCAATATAATTTGAATATATCACAAAAGTTCTTTGTGATATCGCCGTAGCTACACACTGCCTCACCAAATACGACTTGAGCCAATTGAACCACATAAACTTCCAATGCAATTTCACAAAACACTAAAATAATTACAGAGAGGAGCTGGGAGATGCCTTGAGCGAGAGAAGGAGCAGAGTGGGAAACAACGAGGGAGTTAGTGGGGTAAAGAATGGCACGGCAGAGTGACTTAATCGCCGAGACACGAGACGACTCGTCGTTCTCCGAAACCTTGGGTTTGCCAACCGCAGCAGTTGAAGTCATTGAAGTAGCAGTCGTAGTTGTCGTCGTCGTTGTTGTTGTCGTTGTCGTAGTTGTTGTTGTTGTTGTCGTTGTTCTCCGAAACCTTGAGTTTGCCAAAAAAACAGGAGGAAATTAAAGGAAATGATTTTAAAAAAGAGAGGTGTTTCAGACGACATTTATATTGACACTTTGATTTTGATTTGATTTGATTTCTAATGTAATTAAAACTCCTTTAATATTAAGATTATCCCGTCTATTGTTGTTTCCTATTTTATAGCCCTTTTAATGAATTAAGATTGGAGTTGGCTAAAAAAACAGGAGGAAATTAAGGGAGTGATTTAAAAAAAGAGAGGTGTATATTTCACAAATAAATGGATATAATTGAAACCTCTCTGAACTCATTGCCCTGTTTGAGAATAATTTTTTATTAAATTTTGTGTAATTTTCTTTATTTTTTGAATTATGGACCTTTGTTGAAATCTGGAGCCCAATCCATTAAAGCTAATTTTGGACCCAGACAAAATGGGCAACTTATAAAAATACATCCATTTCAAAATGGACCGATTACAGAAACATACCCAAATAAGATTTATATTACAACAACTCCTTAACATTCCTGGGACAAAAACTAACATTTCAGACAGATTTTTTAACGTCCGCGTAAAACCATAAACCTAGGGATTCACATGATAATATAAGCAGCTGCAACACCCATTTTTGTTTCGTCAATTTCCAACAACGGAAAAAAAACTAGAAGTGATATTTTCTTACCATTAAAAAAATGTGGAAGTGATATTTTCTTTTATTAAAAATCTACCAGCTAACAGTATTAAAGTTTTTAAAATTTACAGTCATAAAAAAGATAATGTAAAGCCTAAAAAAATAGATAATTTTATCATATCATAATTTATAATAGATTATTATTATTATTATTATTTTAAGCAATATAATAAGATCATTATGAAAATCTAGTATTGTTACTTTTCTTTTAAGATATACTTATAAATATAGCAAAAATAATATTAATAAACATATTTAACAACACTAATCAAGTTTTTTAATCAATAAATTGAAAAGAACCTTTTGTTACCTTTTTTTATTGTGATGTTAAAAGAACCAAATTTCTAATATTTTATGTTGGTATAATCTCAAAACTTTTATGTGATAAACTTAATTAAATATTTTTAAACAAAGTATATTTATTAAATATTGGTAATTTATCCCGGCCTGGCCCAAAATTTACTTCGAGACAATTTTCCCAGCCCAGCTCGACCTCGCTCTGTGGGTTAAAAAATCTAACCCAGACCTTGATATTAACAGGGTAGGTTCAGGTCAGCCCATAGGCTGGGCTTATTTGTGTTGACTTTGGTTTTGATGATGATTAATGCAAAACATCTATGAAAAGAAGTGTAAAGGTGCATACTGGCTATTGTGCACGTAGAAAAGGTTGTAATGTGTGTAGTATGGATGATATGGGCGTAGAAGGTGTTGTAATGCGCGTAGAAGTGATGATCCAGAATGAAGTGAGCGTCAAATTTTGATCTACGCACGTAGAAGCTCTTACAACGCATGTAGACGAGCATATGTCCAGACGAGCAAAATGATTGAAGATAGATGCAACGTTGAAGGGGTAGAATGCGCGTAGAAAAGCAAAAAATGAAAGCTTTGAAGAAGACATACAACGCACGTTGTACAGAGTACAACGCACTTAGACGTGGTCCAGAAGAGGACAAAGCCAAAACGCTCTTCGGGTTTTGAATTTGAATATTCTCTGATACAGCTGGCACAATCACGTGAAGAACAAACGATGCAATCCTAAACGAAGTCGTCTATGCACGTAGAAGAGGATACTGCGCACGTAGTGAGCCATTGGGTCAAAATGCATAATTCTGGAAGTCAGTCCAATGCATGCAGTATGTGGTACAATTCACGTAGATCATGATACTATACATGTGAAAGAGATACAACACACGTAGAGGAAATTACATTCAAGACCATGTCTACCAGAGTTCTTGCAATTCACGTAGAATTACTATCAAGTCACGCAGAACTCAATGGAACAAAGTACAACGCACGTAGAGGTAGATACAATGCACGTTGTACAAGGTGACATCATTTAAAACAAAATGTTTCAATCTCTTTAAATTTTCAATTCACCCCCCTCTTGGATTGCCATTCTATTGCCCCAACTAGGACTTACAGATACGACAATCCTGACAAACCAATCAATACAATATTAAAATATTTGTAAAATGAAAATAAAATCTCTTCCTAAATTTGTTAATATTTTCTTATTAGAGTATGATTAGATTCCCTATTTTATATTTTTAAACCTATATAAAAATTCCCCTATTATGTTATTAGTAGTTGTACTTAATAAATTGAATTGAGGCTTTTTTTGTGTAGGCGCAGTGCAGTTGTCGTACTTCAAGCTGATATAAATCTAGAGTATACTAAGATTCAATATAGAAAGATCTTAGTTGTTAAGGCATCCTCAATGGTTGGATTCATTTTTTTCCCTAGCCATTGACACATCATTGCCACATCAGCTTTCCATTAAACTATTTCTCATTAAATCATCACTCCAATAATTTAGACTATCATTGGACTCTCCAATTGTCACAACCCGTTTTCGGACCATAACCGACGTACGAGGCTGACCGTCTGAGAAAGCCCGATACATCTTGCATAAGCCTCGGAGACCATAACATATACCCAAATTTTTATCATTAGCCTGCTTATTAGTCAAGTTAAAACATTTTAATATACAATCAGTTTTAGAAATAATATTCTCGAATAATAAAAAAAAAGCATGTTACCCAAACATGGAGTAAGTAAATATAATTAAAAACAGTTTAACCAGAAAATTATTAGGTATAGATCTATAACCCACTATCTGGTGTAGAACATCTAACATAAAAGAAACTCGGGCTGGAATAATAGAGCTCTCACTGTTGATAAGGGTATCTCACTGAGTGCATAAGATCAAATAATTGCTAAGAAGAACACCTGAAAGATGGAGTAAAAATAAACAAGGAAAAATAATAGGGTAAAACCCAGTGAGGAATAACACTCCAGAGTAACTCCGGGCCTCACAAAAACTATCTTGAAAACAATTAAAAAATATCACATGCAAATATAAGTGTACATACGTATACACAATACATACATAGTAATAATATTTCCGAAAGATCATTCTGAAACCCTTCACAAACGAGGCAAAGAACAGAAAGTCACCTGAAATAAATAAAAAAAATTGAATTGAATAAAACTATATTTGGTTTCCAAAATATGAAATACTTATAATGTTTACCCTTCAAAAATATTTACTGAAAATCATCTTTATTTACAAAAATATTTTTAAAGAGAAATATCAAAAGTTTAACGGGACCAAAAACAAATAGGATGAGTCACACAGACTCGATAATAGTCACTTAGGCACCATGATATAGCCACTAAGGAAAGTATAAACTACTTAGGCAAATGATATATCATCGGTGCATCAAAGGCTACGCTATCTCGTAGTTAAGTGTCCCAAACCAAAAAATTTTTGTTGAAAACCTATTGAAATATTTATTTAAAATATCCAAATCGACAGCATACAGAACATGCAAATTATTCATCAAAATATATCAAATGTTCAGGAAAAATATTTATTACAAAATACAATTGATTTTTAGAAACAAATTCTTAGTGTAGAAACTTTACTTATTTCAGAACAAACAATTTGTTTCAAAAAATATTTTAAAATCCATATAGAATATTTCCTACAGAGAATACCTTAAAATCCATAACAAAATGTTTAGTACCAAAATTATAATAAATATTAAAGCATAATATTTTTTTCAGAAACCATCATAGTTTCTCAGAGAAAACTAAGTTGCCACAACATAGGTTTTCACTTAAGTCAGATTTTTAGGATTTCGTATTCTTTAGTTATTTCCAATTTACATGTCAAAGTCTAGACACATAAAACCAATATAGATTTAGAAGACACAACCTATGTGACTGAAGCTGTCATCCACTCACCTGAACACCGAGCAAATAGTTCAATCAATGGCCACCGGAGAATGGAAGATCACCTCAAAAGTCCAATCGAGCTGAGAACATAATTTATCAAAGAAATATCAAACACGGTAACTGTGGCAATACAGAATTTGCATGTTATGCAGATGTTCATCCCAATCCACGATGAATGAAAATCCCAATGCGAATAAATATCCAACACTCTTGTCAAAAATTGAACATCGATGTAAAATTATAATTTAGTCCCCGTATATTGGAAAATTATGATTTAGTCCCTACTCTTCAAAGTTACAAATAAATCCTCAAATATCTCAAAATATACAAATTAGTCTCTGAATGATTCAAAATCTTAAGTTAGTCCCCAAAATGCAAAATGTCATGTTTGGTCCTCAAATGGCAAATTACCTAAATAGTCCATCTTTCAATTCAACCGATAAAAATCGAATCTAAACACCCATGTTGACTCTAATCAACTTCCTAAACATGAATCTATAATCCTTTTCAACAAACAAATACAAAATCATCAAGAATTCCCTACCAAAAGTTCAAATTTCCCTAAACCAAATAGATGAATCATTAATTCACAACACCCAACTCAAATCCATGTATTCCTAACTGAAATCTACCAAGATATCACAAAAACAACTTTAGATTTAACACGAAGATCATCAAAATCCAAAACCATTTTGTCCAAACTCAAAAACTTCTAAAACCGAAGTTAGATCCTTACATTTCAGACCTCCAACAACCAAAGTCAAACAACATTCAACTCCCATTTCAACAGAAAGTAACAGATCCGAACTCAACATCAAATTCAGCTACAAACCCTAGATGAGTAATACATGAACAAAAATGAAGAAAAGAAGAGGTTGAGGATGTGTTCTTACCTTAAGAATCGAAGTGGAAGTAATGGGAAGCAAAGAGAAGTGAAGAGAGACAAATTTGAGATTTTGGAAGTGTTTGGGTGTGAAAATGATGAACCAAGGTCGGAAAAGGGGTATTTATAAACCCACAGACTGAAACGCATCGTTTCACCAAATATCGCCTAGAAAATGGCATGATACAGGTGCAAAATAACACTAACGCATGTAGAAGAGGTCTTACGTGCGTAAGTCATCCTTTAACTCGTGTAAACGACTTGAACAACCATGGTTTGTGCAAGAAACATGATCTACGTGCGTAACAAGCATCTTACGCATGTAGACTGACCCTACGTGCGTAATATAAGTTGTTACGTGCGTAGACGACCTCTAACAACCCCAATCCTTTTATTCATGATGTTCTACATGTATAGGAGCCCTACAACGCACGTA
The DNA here is from genome assembly GCA_948243855.1 of Flueggea neowawraea. NCBI lineage: Eukaryota > Viridiplantae > Streptophyta > Magnoliopsida > Malpighiales > Phyllanthaceae > Flueggea > Flueggea neowawraea. The sequence continues at coordinate 9,985 of CAODLS010084738.1, read as the reverse complement.
ACACACCTCCAACTTGTTCTACGCGCACAAATCTCCTCTTCTAAAGCATTTACAGCTTAGGATCATGAACACCATCACTCCCTGGACCAACCAAACACCAAACCCGCTAGAGTAATGCATGAAAACCTCTAGACACTCTAAAAATCATCACGAACATTCAAAGATCGGATCGAAATTGAACAAGGTTAAATATAAGACCTTGTCGAATTTGAACATAATGCTGCAATGAAACTCATCGGAGCATACATGGTATTACATCTATGAGACCCACTATCACTCTAATTTTTATTTAATTTTCTTTTACAATATATACCACATAAAATACATTTTTTCACACAAACAATCAAAATTTACTACATAGAAATTGAACTATTACAAATATGTTATGCATAATAATAAAAATACACAAAATAAATAAATACATAGAATGCTCCACAGTGGGTGAGGTGATCACTAGTTCAGTTTATGATAAATTTATATGATTCGTTTTTGGCCCCTATGTATGTAAAATTATGCATGTGTAAATTTCAAGATATTAATTTGAGAATTTTTTTTTGTATTTATGGTTAAACAAACTTATGATTTCAGAATTCGTTACATTGATCTATGGTGAATTCAATATTTAAAAAAAATTATGTTTTTGGTTCGAGGAAATTGGTTTGTAATATTATACTTTAATTTTTTTATTAAATATAATTGTTAAAGTTTTATGATTTTCGGTTGAAACGAAGTTAGTAATTTTTTTCGTATTTGAGAGATTTTTCTTTAAAACTAAATTATTTTTCAATATAAAATGATATATGCCTAATATCTTTTTATGTACCCACCTCCCCTTTTCAATTTTACAGGTTGGTTAGCTCAGAGACTCCATTGCTTATTTTATACCACATTCATTCGTGCTAACACTATCATATTTTGATTATCTATAATATGTAGAAACTATATTATAAGTCTAGATGCTTTGTATGAAAACTTGACTTGTCTATAGTTGGTGGAATTGATTTATTTGGACTGTTGAACTGAATTGTTTTGGATGGTTGATTGATTAATGATGGATTATTATGAAATTATGGTGGGCGTTTTTTTTATCGATAACATGAAGTTGCTTGTATTATAAGGAGACTCTACTGAAATTTCAGTAAAAATTGTAGGATTTATATTAAGGCTAATAATTTAATTATTAAAATAATTATTCATTTAAAGAAGTGTTTGTTAAGGTTGACATGTTCGGATATCTAAGGCATTCGAGTTTCGAGGCAGACTCTGCTTCCTCGATTCATACGCAGTCATGGCCAAATTTAGGTCATGACACAAACTGTTAATTAAAATACTCAACTAAAATTAGAATCGTAACAAAATCATGAAAAACTACAGGACATTGATATTCAATAGGCAAAGCCAGTTAGAGAAAAAAAAACGATATTCAATGGGCAAAGATCTCAAATGTTACTTTAATGCAAAAAAATAAATAAGTTACTAACCAGGACTTAAATGATCCAGTCAAATAATACAAGGTCTTACGAGAACATTTAACAGAAGGTCAGTGGTGGAAAATGTCGTGTCTGATTCGTTCGTACTTCGTCGGTTTGTCCTATAACCGAACCATCCATTTAACAAACATTGATGCCACGTCATTCTTGAAAAGGAACCTGCAATTACAAAACGCATCTCCGACGAGCTTAATCCACTCCTCCAACTGACATGAGAAATAGCAAGATAGATTAACCCCTGCTTGGACACAGATACAACTTTATTCCCCGCCGGGAATAAACTTTTACTTCTTCAAGGATGCCTCCATTTCTGTATTCATCATCGTTGTCACCGTCGTCTTCTTCATTGGATTTAATTCCAGGCCTTCCGAACGACGTAGCGTCGCGGATTCTCTCCATCGTTCCCTACCCGCGCCATGCCCGATTGAAACAAACGTGCAAGTCCTGGCACCAATTTCTCTCCTCCCAAACCCTAATTTCTCTCCGCCGTCACCTTCGCCATGTCAGCCATCTCATCTGCCTCTTCCCTCAGGACCCCTCCGTCGCCTCTCCCATCCTCTTCGACGTCCACTCCCTCGCGTGGCGCCCACTCCCTCCCATGCCTTGCAACCCCTACGCCTACGGCCGCTGCAACTTCGGCGCCGTGTTCCTTTCTCCTCACCTATACGTTCTCGGTGGGAGCGTGTTTGATACGAGCTCTTTCCCCTTGGACAGGCCGAGCCCTTCTTCCTTTGCTTTCCGCTTTGACTTCGTCACTGGATTGTGGGACCCAATCTCGCCGATGCTATCACCGCGTGGGTCATTCGCATGCGCTGCTGTGGCCGGAGGGATAATCACGGCCGGGGGAGGGTCGCGGCATACTGTGTTTGAGGCGGCGGGGAGCAGGATGAGGGCAGCGGAGAGGTATGACGTGGCGCGGGACGATTGGGAGGCGTTGGAGGATTTGCCGGAACATAGAGCCGGGTGTGTAGGGTTTGTGGTGAAGGAGAAGGGGGAGTTTTGGGTGATGGGAGGCTACGGAGACTCGAGGACGATATCTGGAGTGTTTCCAGTGGATGTGTATTGTAAGGATGCTGTGGTGATGGATTTGGTGAAGAAGAAGTGGAGAGAAGTTGGGGATATGTGGGGCGTCGAACAGAGAGTGAGAATTGGGAGAATTTCTGTTGTTGCGAATGAGGAGGATTCGGGTTTGCCTGGCGTTTTTATGCTTGACGAAAATGAGATCTTGAGGTCAGTTTCATTATATTGATTGTTAGTTTTGTTACTTAAGGCTGGATGATTGATGTAATTAAATTGAATGCTAGGTATAGATGCTAGTAATACTTGTTTTCTGAAAGAGGTACACAAATGTGCTTGAAAAGATTTGTATTTTCGCTCATAAATGTGATTTGTTGGCAATTTGATTCGTCTTGCTCATGATCGAACTGATTATATAATTCTGAAGTGGGTCACATGGAACTGATTTGCGGTGATAGTTTTCTCCTTGGTTGTTTTATGGCGGCTGCACTTTTATTTATGTTCAATACCTGGTTGCGGAGTGGTTTTTCTTTTAGGTTCGCTATATACCGTTGATCTTAGTGAGACGTGTTCTTTGTTGAGGAGCATTTCTGTGCAATTATGGATTAATGTATATTCTCTCCTGAATGGTTGTGGACCTTTGTTGGTGTCATACATGATTTAAGTTTAATAAATTTCCAGAAATCTTAGAGAAGATGCAATGAGTTCTTTTATTCTGGTTTTCTGTGTGATTCGAGACCCAATTGGGATGGGTTAATTCTCTCGATCATACCATATCTCTGTTTTGGAGTACTTTGATTAGTAGTTAGATGTTGTATCTGTGTTTGCATTCATGACTTCGTTTCTGTGATATCTAGTAGGTTGTGCAAACTTAACATCTGATGGTTAAGAAAATGGAAGGTGTGTGAAGACTGAATAGTACTCTTTCGTTGATTGGTATTTCATGCCTTGCTTTTTGTTTTTCACTCTAAACTTTAGCCAAATAAAAAGGCACCAAGTTATCCCACTTTGATGGAAATCTGAAACCAATGGTTTCAAAAGCAGAAGTGAAAAAGTTTACATGAAAAAATAAAAAAAGAAAAGAAAAAGTTTAAAAGCTAATAATGGCTTAGAGTCTGAGACTACCAAGACACTTCCACAATGCAATTTTTCAGGATAACTATAAGCCAATCATCAAAAGCTTTTTTTCTGGGTTGAGATCTTATTAACATTGCATTTTAAGAATAGAAAATGCTAGTTGGCTTTCAAGTTTAGTTTTTGTCGAACTAGAATTCTGATGCAATCTTGTATTTCTTTATGAACATTAAGAATATTTTTAACTCTGAAGTGTAGTCATGGCATTTTTTTTTTCCTAAAATTAAATCTGGCAGAATATATATTTTTTTTCATTTTGTGCCTTTGTAATTTCCACTTGTTAAAAGGAATATCAGATTTGATGCCCTTAGTAGAAGAAATGGAGGAAAGAAAATCGTAATATTTAACCCCATAGTTCATCCAAAAAGATAAGCTGCATCAACATTTCCTCCCCCATCGTTTGTATGTCAATCCCTTATGCATGCCCATTAGTGTCTGCTTTTCCATAATCACTCCCTATCATTGTCAACCACAAAATCACCATTTTGGGAAGACAAAATAACCTTACATCATCCACCATTTCTTTGGTGGTTTGAGCTTATTTTGTATTTACCGTGCTTGAATTTTATGTAGTTGATATGCTAATCCTGATTCTGTTTTTCATGTCAGTGTTATAATGACTAATGAGTCAGGAGAAAGGGGAAAGTGGTATGATTAAGTTGATTTTGATTGAAGCTGCTAATGTTTTCCCTGAATTCTGAAATGATTTTTGTAGTGGTGTTAATTAATAATATAAATGAGTCAGTGATGTGTTCAAAACAAAGTAATTTAGGGACATTTCAATTCATCCGTATGCTCTCTTTTCTTTCAGTTTTGTTGTGCTAAGATTATCTGCAGATGGTAATTAAGTTGGAATTCACGTTCTGATGATAATAAACTTTCACTTCATAAACAACGATTTATGGGAAAATGCAGATTCTCATAAAAATTTGTTCCCTATATTTAATGCTTCTCATGAAGAAAAGGTTAAGGTTGTGATCCACAAATTCATGTAGAGATGTGAACGGCATTTGGTGAATTTGCTCTTCTTTGTCACTCGTGATTTTGCATTTTTATTCAAACTATGTGTCTGTCTTGATGTTCTGTACCACCAGTTCTTATTTTTTCCTGTTATATGTTCTTTTGCCAATTCTGTTGGTGTGTGCAATGCTATTGCGGTATTGCCAGAAAACAACAGATTACTTTAACAGTCTTTTTCATTCAAGTTTTCTACGAAATGCTGTGTGTTTAATATAATCAAGCCCTGCTCTTTTGAGAGAGGAAATATATTCTCCGGTATCTTCTCTTGGTTTGTGCACTCATATATTTTCTGCATATTTTCTGTATTACAGATATGACATGGCATCAAACTGTTGGCTAAGTGAGACCAGAGTACCTAGAAAAGTTCCAAATAATCCCGCCGCATTTAGTTTCATTGCGTTGGGTGAGGAGCTACATATAATGACTCTTGTAAAACCACATGATTCAATCGATAATTGGAGGTTACGATCGGTGAAGAGGGTACAAACCCTTCACATCCAAATCTACCATCCGACGAAGAAGACATGGAGATCGGTGCAAACAAAGCCGCCATTCGCTTGCGGGTTGAACTTCAGAGCTGCAATTATGTGCAGCGTTCAACTATAGACTTGTCTCTTGTAAGCATTGATTAGTACATAACCATTTAGCTCATTAGTGTAATTATCTAGTTTTGCGATCGCGGTTTGTTGTTCTTAGTACATAGTTGTAGATGTGTAGGCTGATGCCGCAAAGATTATGCAAATATCAATGCTTTCTTGTGAAGCTACAGCATCTATTTGTTTCAATGTGCGTAAACGCAAAGTATTGTGTATGTTTCCATGATGGAGCAAATATGATTGAAAAAGAAGCTCAACTTGTTGTTGCTCTTTGAGAAAGATGTTTGTTTTCTTTATATATATTTGATAAATCATTTTATTTAGTCATCTTCAATAACTATTTATGTCAGGCTCCTCCATAGTAAAAAAAAAAAGAAGAAGAAACTATCTATATCAGACTACTAGGAAACCGAGAAATTGTTTTTTTTCATGATCAGTCTGCATTTTTATTTGTTGAAATTGGATCATAAGATCCTTATGTAACCAAGTTTCGGAAAAGCTTGTTTGTAGGAGATGCAAAGATTGAAGCACAAATAACTTTTTATTTGATTGATAAAAATATATGGAAGACACTTCAGCTATTTGCATCAAGTTTAAAATTCATGTTTGTGCGTTCTTTCGGAAACCCACAATTTCAAATTTGAAAAAAAAAATCCACAATTTCAATTACATTTTTTTTTTATGAATCGACTTCAATTGCTGTGGGGGTGCTGTTTGTATTCGATAGATTGCAACTTAGACTTCCGTCGTAGCATGTTGAAGTATTTTTTTACCATTAAAATATGTTTCGACAAAATTACTCTTATTTCTCGTTGTCATCTGCACATAAAGCATAAATTCCTCTTCATGATCAATCAGTTCTTATAAATTCATAAGTGGATAATTTATTTTTGACCAGTAGAAGACTTCATTAATACATTGATCAATGAATTATTAGCAAAATAGATGGTCTTTTTTGGACTAAATATGACTTATTTTCAATTTTTAGACTCTTATTTTGAATCAATTTTTAGTTCTTAAACTATTATTTTGGATCACTTTTATTCCTTAAAATAACCGAAAGAAAATAGAAAATTTAATTGTCGAATGATTATAAACAAATAAAAAATTTAATTTAGGCATAAAAAATATTAAAAATATTTGTTTAAGAATGAAAAAATAAATCGCATTTAGTATGAAAACTAACGCCGGTTTTGTTAATAGTTTAGGGGCTTCTATATATATGTAAAAAGTCTAAATAAGACTAATAAATCAAATTGTTTCTGTCAGTTTTTCATGAATTACAAACTGAATTAACAATTTTGAAAACCAAAGTGGATTTTTTCCTCCTAACTCAAAAATTCAAAGAAAATCGAATGAAAATAAAAATTAAGCTGTATTACTTTTTTTTTCTCTATATTGCATTTTTTATTTGTTGTAAAATAAAATTTTATTTTCTAATCCAATAAATCTATCTTCAATTAACCAATTCATAATCCGCTTACAAATTCTAAACATTACTAAAGATTCTTTCGAAAACTCTTCGTTCCTGGGCATCAATCTTCCGGGGAGAACACAATGAACTACTTTGGTTCCATTATTTCAACGGTTTGAACTTGGACCAATGTATAGTCCGTCTAGTCGTGGTGTATGCGTATACATATGTGTGTCACCCACGTCACAACACCTATAATCTTTGCGACCAAAATTCCAGACAACATCAAAGGAAAGACTTATGAGGGCGTTTCTGCTAGAGAATGAGATTTTGAAGGTTTTAGATATTTTTCACCTAATTTCACTTTTTCCATTTAAAGCCAAAGTGTAGGTGCGAGCCATGTACATGGTAAATGAGTGGGAGGGCTTTACTTGCAATGGAGAATTTAAATTATTAATTGGATAAAAATGAAAGGAAAAAATAAGGATGTTTGGTTTTACTCGATTGAATAGTAAATAGCAGGAGCATATTGCAGATTAACAAATTATACAGTAAAAAAATAAAGAGATTAACATGTTTTTTCAAAATCACAATATGCTAAATACACAATAAATTATGACAATATGTTGTGAAGGAATCTTATACCGATTAACAAATAAACAGTATAATAAATAGGGTCGACTTACTAACCTCGATTCCAGCAGAAGCTAGCAGCGGAGCAGGACCGGTTTTATGTTGGTCTTGCGAGCAAACCACGGTTGAAATGTCAACGGGAATGCCTGGCAGATTTGCAGTTTAGATGCCACACGCGATCTGTGCAGGACTCGGGACAGAAGGTCGAACCTCTCTCTCTCACGGTTGAGAGCTCTCTCTCTCTGTGTTGAAGTTGTATGTGGGAAAATGAAGGAGCAAAGCTCCTTATATAGGGCCTCAAATGGGCTAACGGCCCTAATGGGCCCAACGGGCCCATTTCATCCATAACTCAATTGGGCTTGCCAATTGGCCTCGGTTCACGTCCTGGTTCATACCTTGACCAACTAGGTTTGGTTCTTCTCAATTGGACTTTTCAATTGGTCTCGGCCAACGGTCTTGGTTCACACCCTTACCGACCGAGTTCGGTTCACCAATCATTGGGGAACCGCATTTTCCAACATCTCCCACTCGCACATGACGGTACCTTAACTCGTCATTTATCATGATGAAACTAATTCCAATCATGATGAAGATATCGTGTCATGCATGCAAATAGACCACGAGACCAGCATACGATGAGAGCGTAATTGCTATACACCTGTTAGGGTTATATAACAGCTCATATCTCAATCCTGCTAGAAGGCATCTCTTGAAGATCAGCTCCATTCTGCCAAAGTGTATGCAACAGCTGCACAAACTGCTGGAAACATATGCCTTCCCCTAGTTCGTAACCACACAATCTCTGTTCTCGAACTATTCGATCCCATGAAAGCTTTACTCATAGTTCACACATCATGTGCCACGCTACATAAGAGTCGACTAAGCAAACTTTTGAGACTAGTGTGAATGCTTCTAGAAACAAATTTCCCCTCTTACACCAGACAATCCACATAGCTAAGTTTACTTTCCCAGCTTGACACACTTGGTTGAATCAATGATGACCATTAACGGCAAGTTAGAGTAAACAAACTTAACTACATGTTTTGAATATGTTAAGTATTCTAAGGGTAGGTAGTACTGAGAACCACATGTTCACAGCAGGGTCTCACACTAGGAAAAGTGAGATCGTTTATCAATCTTTTCCATCCCTATGGTCGTGTATACAACACACATGATATGATCTTGTGTTGTGGTGCTCTTTCCTTCCCTTGGAAGAGTGTATGTTTATACAACATTGTAAACAACACACAGAAGCTTCGGTTACGATGCATTTTGCCATCCAATCTTAATCCACACTTGATAGGATTACTTCTGGTTTTAAGACAAAATATGCTAAAAGTCTCTCAATTTTAGCATCTGATAATTTAATGATCGACATAAGAATTCATCCTATGGCGTATGGCTCTTTACATACGATTTTTTCTTGCTATTTTACAATGAACTCACGACTGTAAAATGCAATACGACCTATTGAGTATGAACGTGCTTAGGATCTCTCTCTACGTTTAAAACTAGCCTCATCTTAGTTCTTCCCCCAACAGACTGGGAAAACTAAGGTAAACACCCGTGTGAGTGGGTTACTTCTCTGTCCAACATGCTTTCACACGTAACGCTACAACAAATGTCAACTCTTAACATTTGTGCTCGTGTATTGCCCACAATGATCTTATTAAAGATCATGTTTTAAAGGGATTACACACTTCGTGTTCCATACATGTCTTAAGGAACTTATTCCTTGCAGGCTTTTATTAACGAATCTTACGATCTCGTCTCGCATGGGTTTACATTCCAAGTTCACTTCTTCAAGTGAAACTTGTACTCAAATTTACTTGACATTTTGCAACCAAGTCCTTTACTAAATGATACTTGATCTCGATTTTCTTAGACTTATAATGGATCTTATTGATCCTTAAGTAATCGGGGTCGACTATCACTAAGACCATTGTAGGTTCTTTAGGTAGCTAGTGCTAAGTGGATCATTTCACTTAATAGCTAACCTTCTTATTGCACTGTAGATTATAAAGCTATAGTCTCAGCTTCTTTTGCCACACTTATATGTGTTCCTCACTATTACATGGAGTGGCCTTTCAACCAGGTAAGAACACATAACCAGACATGGACTGCCCTATAGTCCATATTATTACGTGGAGTTGTAACTGTGTCTCATTTCATCGCAAGCCCTCACGATAACACAGTGCCTTGCAGTGCCTCTAAAGCATTTAAGTATCACTTGCTGCTTTCCAATACCCTCTTTATGTGTTGGATTAATGTTTGCTAGCTAACTTGACAACTTAGCAAAATCTAGGCATTTCACACACTTAGACATTTAATAAAAGACATAATCATGTAATCAACACACGTACTCTATATTACAAAAGACATTCATATGACATTCGTTTGAAGAACGTTCCTTACACATTCTTCTTTTCATATAGTTCTTAGACACACGCCCTGGCTAAGAGATATGCTCTTAGTCACAGGATATCTATAGGTTATGCATTTGTACAACTTACATCATTCAAGCACTTTGTTTGTAATATCCCGTATATTTTTTTGATAAGTATTTTTGGATAATTATATTTGGAGTAATTATTTTGAATAATTATTGGTGGATAATTATTTTTGGAATAATTATTTTAAATAAATTTGGGTAAAAATTTGAATTTTTATTTTTGGTGATT